>JAKCPI010005532.1:0-23798 GCA_023213315.1 Euborellia annulipes
AAACATTTTTTCGGTATACCTTCAAGTGAAATTTTAAATATATATAGCGAAACCTACAGTTACTCGGACGATCCGAATCCAGTCATTTTAACGAGAGAGTACCAGCGGCGTAACCAGCCTCTGAGGGCGGGGGGGGCGAAGCTCAACTAGGGCGCATCTTTTCCAGGGGCTCCGCCCCTGGACCTCTTTGCTTCGCCTTCGGCGGGGTAAATTTCTTGCCTCCTGTAATTTCCTCAGCGAATTTTGTGAAACAAATGAATGTGTTTATAGATTGAAGCTGATGAGTGATGCCGAGGAGAAATTGTAGACCGAAAATCTCCTCAAAACGCTGACTTTTCGGTAAGGGTGTAGGAAGGGAAAAACAAAATGAAAAAAATGTGTTTATATTTACATGTTTTTTACAAATAGAAGTATGGTGGCTGTGAATAAAGTTGATTGGAGAAAGGGCAGGTTCAGGCAAATAAAAGCCTTTATATGCTTCTCGACTCCGGAGACGTTTCGAGACAAATTTAATATCTCATCATCGGTCCGACTAAAAATGTACATACAAGAGTAATTAATTTTCGATATATAATAGAAGTTATAAAAAGACACATTGTGGCGAAAAAATATTACATCGAAATGTTGCATAAAGGTGGTCATTAATTATACAGTACATGTACATGTGAATTTATTATAATGAAAACGTCTCGAAGTGCACATGACATAAAAATTTCTCAATATAATCAAACCAGAAATGTCTTTCATTTATATATAATTCTTATTCAAATAAAATTTTTTATTTCGGGACCATCGAAAGGTTAATCCCTAGGTCAAGGCGTTTTAAAAACAAAGTGGAATTAGATATAATTTTCTTATTACAAATAAATTATAAAATATTTAAAGTTTTAACATTTCGGTAATTAAATTTTTTGATTTTTTGAACAAAGGGCTCTAGCTCACAACTCACTGCGCATTGTTGGTAAAAAATTTAATTCATTTTAAGATATTATTTTTCATTTTTTTATTTTTATTTTTATTTTTATCGCACGCTTGCCCCTGAGGAGAGAATGGCATCGTAAACACAACCCAGGCTATCACAGTCAGTGTGGAAATTGATGGCCTTTTGCCCAAACATTTTTATATAGCATTTTTCGAGCGTTAGGCGTTTGTCGGTGTTATTCTCTTTGGCGATCATCAGTGGATTATCAAAATCAAATGAATGATCACACTCCAAACTGTGAAACGCCAACGCTGTTGATCGTTTTTTTAGTTTTTATGGTGTATTTGTGTTCTCCCCGACACATTTACATGTTTTTTAATGACACCTGTATGATTTTGTTTTGATTTTTCTTTGCTTTTAAGAAAAATGTCGTTTTCTTCTGTGATTATTTCAAAAACTATTCAGTTTTCGGAAAAATGTCAAAGAATAAAAACTTTTTAAAATTGAGTATTTTATCATAATATAACAAAGAAATTGAAAATTTCGAAATTTCTGAAAAAACTTATTAGGAAAAGTACTACTTCCAAGTGACGTATTTACTCCAAAAAGTTGAAAGAAATCTACAATTTTAGTGTAAGGAGCATATACCAAATTTCATCTACCTAGCTGCTTTGGTTTTTAAGCAATCGTGTTCACACACACACCCAGACGTAATTCCAAAAGAACATACGAGAAAGTCTCGGGGAAGTCATTCCCTATATTTTTTTTTAACACACACTTCTTTCCCATTCACACTCACACTCACACACACATGCACACAGTCTTTTCGGCAACTTAGGCCATATAAGACTTTGACTTTGACATTTGGTATCCAAATGGCTTAAATAAAATCATCGGACTGCCTGGGATCCGACCCCCGATTAGAGCCCTGCACGGGTACGGCGTTACCCGCCCGGCCCGCGGACCGGGCCGGGCGGGCTTTGGAGGCCATGGAAAAATTACGGGCAGTACGGGCGGGTAGCAAGTCTAAATAAACGGGTTCGGGCGGACGGGCATGCAAATGAAATTTTATTTAAAAATTGCTAGACATTCGTTCATTCATTCACTAAATCTCGGGCGGAAATGGGCGGGTTTGAAAAAATTCCGGGCGGGCTCGGGCGGGCCTGAAGAATGGTAAAAGCCCTTTCATTTTGAGAAGATCGAAAAAAATGAAAAACTACATCAGTAAAATACTAGTACTTTTTGGCCGATTTTGATTAAAAGCTTATTTTCACGGTCCCGGGGGGTGTTTAACTTAAATATAACTTTTCAGTCTCATAGCTCAATTCCTTCATGCTTAAAAAAGTTTTGAATTTCAAAAAATTAAATATTAAGGCTTATACGAATCCTGAGTAATTCTCCACAGCCTTAAAACATCAAATTAAGGCTTATATATTGCAAAATAAAAAAAATTTTAATTATAAAGCCTCTATATACGTTATTTAATTATTTTTTGGAATTAAATTCATTTAAAATAGTAGAATTCAAGTTGTAATATAATTTTAAAAGAAAACAATCAATTTTTTTAAGACAATCGTAGAAAAGAATATGATAAAATCACATACGCTGGGCTATATCTTAGAGGCCGTAGGGCGCCTATGCCGGTTCCGGGGGGCGCCAAGGGCTCGATGCGCCTGGGGCGGGGGGGGGGGGGGGGGCTCGCGCCCCCCTCGCCCCCCCCCTGGTTACGCCACTGCCTCAAGTGCCTGATCAGCTCGAGAGTGGAGCCTTGAGCTTAATCAACCAAATCAATATTTTTAAAATAAATAAATCATCTTTTTTAATGCAACTGAAAGGAAAAAGCTAACACTTTCGACGGCTAAGCATTTTGGTTGCCTACGGTCAAAGCTCCACTTCCCGAGCGTATCAGACACTTGTGGCGCCCACTGTACTACAGTACGTCACTGACATCCAAAAACATAGATATTTAAGGACCCCCCCCTTTTTCTAAAATTTAATCTCAAAAGAAAGAAAGGGTTGATGAACTCTCCTCTATTATGATTTAATCAATTCAAAATTAACCACGAAATTAATTTTTTTTTTTATTATACGTATATAATATAAACAAATGATTGCAATTTCAAATGATCAACACGTATTAAAATACAGTAGATAAAATAATAAAAATTTAATAATATTTTATCAAGAATTATCAAGGTCATCTATCTTTAAGTTACCTTTAAAAGTATAATTTTTTTGCACCGATATCTATTTGGTTATCATTTGTCCTTAATGTTTTAGTGTTAATAATAATAAAATTTAAATGATAACATGCAGAGGGGTATATGAAGGAGGAATTTTCTTTTTTATGACGTCAGATTCGATTATTCATTTTGCACTATTATGGCCGATATCTATCACGAAAGCTCTCTAAAAACAGATGTTAAAATTTAAAATAAACAAATGGGTGTTACAAAGTAATGTCAGCGTTAAAAAAATGCTATTCTCTAAACAAAGTTTTAACAGCGACGTTAACATTTTGCTTTTATTTTAAATCATAACTTTACTTTTTAGGTTAAAGGCTCCATTTTTATTTTAAACACGACGTTAAAATAGTAAAGGCACCTCATAGACATGGCATTCATTTTTAACACTATTTACTAAATGTTAACGCTTTGGCTTTAAATTCGCAGGGACTTTGCAGCCAGGAGATCTTTTATTTAATTTTTTATTTGCCGACGTTTCGGCCGCCAATCACGACCTTCATCAGGGCAAATATTGGCGACCGAAACGTCGGCAAATAAAAAATGAAATAAAAGATTTTTTTTAATTTAATCTTCTAGCTGCAAAGTCCCTGCGAATCCTGAGTAAATTTCTACAGTCATAAAACATCAAAGTTTTTATTTACAGAATAGCTAGCTATTTGAGACAAGTAAGTGATTTTGAATAGTATTTTTTTAACGCTGATTGTTTTTACATTAGTTTTTAACACCTATTTGTTTATTTTAAATTTTAAAGTCTGTTTTTTACTGGTTGGATTATTATTATAAATATGAGGCAACCAAGGTAAAAAAATATCCAAACTCCAAACGGTAAAGCAAATAAAGCCTGATAAAGACATTGATGTCAATGAACCTGACATTCTGAGACCTATTTTGTCCTGATGGCATTCGAATAATCTTTTATTTTTCACCTTGGCTGCTAATACACCACACATCCTCATATTTAGCTACTGTAGTTAATATTCCAAATTAAAAATAGCAAAAAAGTCCCTAAATCTACAAAAAAAAAAAGATCATTTGTATTATATACTATAATTATTTGGCCCACTAAAAAAAATCATAAATTTATTTGGACGATGTTATGCATGAAGGAACCAAGCGCCATTAATCTAAATCCGAGATAAGGGGGATTTCATTTGCACAATTGTAAACAAAACCAATGGCTAGAACTTGTTTTATACAAAGAAAGTGCACAGAATAATAATGTTGTGATTTAAATAAAGAGGTAGATCTTCTTCATGGGCGTAACTAGAGAATTTGGCTGGGGGGGGGGGGCATGGGACATGCTATCTTCCGGTGGGCCTAGAAAGCCCCATATTTTCTCAATTTTTCTTGGGGCAAGGAGCTTTCTGGGGGGGGGGGGGCAGGCCGCCACCCGGCACCTCTAGTTACGCCCATGATCTTTTTCAAGACAAGATGGCGGTCTTATCTCAATTTCGATCATACCAGTTGGTTCCTTTATGCATAACATCGTCCATTTATAATTTAGTAAGTTTTCTCCCTGGCAAGATACAAGAGCAACAGTCCCCACAATCGTTTCAGTTAAGGTATGACAAGCGCAACGAAACCTCGGTTGGGTGATCCCGAGGAATCAGTTCATTGAACGTCCCCTGGTAGCCTACTATGAATTTCAAAAGATATACAAATCTATAAAAGCACTAAATGGCCCCAGGAACCGAAAGGGCAAATATCTCTAATTGGACCCTGTTACGCATTAGTGTGTCAAGCGCCAGCTACCTAGTTTTGAGAAAATCAAAAATAAAGTTTTTTGTTTTCATTGGATTATATATAATTTTTCTTGTCAATTGTGCAAGTAACATTAAATATAAATTTTTTTAGGACATATTTCATAAAAAAATATTATTAATCAAAGCGTGCTTAACTAAATTTTTAATTTTTTTTGGCGCTTGACACACTAATGCATAACAGGGTCCATATGTCTGTCAGGCTCTGTTTGACCAATTTTCCGTTAGAAATGAAATTTTGCACATTTATAGGGGACGAGATATCAGATCTCAAATCCCCAAATGGGGAGGCTCAAAATATTCCTGATCCATAAGAAAGCATTGCGTTTTATCTCGACTTAAGGAAAATTAAAGCCCTCTCTATATTGGTTGGCATTTATGAGGATAAATGGATTTTTGTTTTAATATTTTTGATGATTGGTTTAATAGAAAATTCTCTTTTAAAATAAACTCCGTTTATTATTATAGAGCTTACTACCTTATAGGTCAATTCGTCAATTTAAACCAATGCGATTCCCAAATGGAAATGAATGACGGGAAAATTGCACGTGGGAATTGAAATTGAATAATAGTTTAGTCAAAGTCAATAGACTTTTATTATTATTAAAGTTGCACTGTCTCCTACACAAGGGCGGTCCCAGAGGGGGGGTCAAGGGGGTCGTGACCCCCCAAATCTTTTTTTTTAACACATTTTTTCCCACTCACTCTCCCATTCACACAATCTTTTCGCCAACTTAGGCCATTTAAGACTTAAACGATACTCATATTTGATTAATACATATTTATTGGGGCCCAGACCCATTTATTTATACTATAAAAAAAAAAAAGTGACCCCCCCCCCCCAAAATGTAAGGCTAGGACCGCCCTTGCTCCTACAGTGTATGAAATAATTTCAAAAGAAAGTAAAAAAAAAAAAAAGATTTGTATATATTTATGATAAATTTAATCTTTTCTCGATATCAATCAATATCTGTTTAGCCTACTTTTATTTGTGAAAATATTAATATTAGTAGATAAAATCAAGACCTTGAGTGTTTTTTATGTAATCTGTAATAAAGGGAACAAATTGCAAAAGCAAAATATTTTGATATTTGAATATAATTTTTTTTTTTTTTTTTTTTTTTTTATATGTTGAGAATTTTGCGGTGAATTTTTGGCTTGGTTTAAATTAGTGTGGTTAGAAATAAAATGATAAAATTTAATTACAGTATTTTTAATTATTCGCTCGCTTTAAGAAACACACTAATAAATAACTCACTTTGAATAGGATAGACAAGATAAGAAAGGCGGGATACGCAGCTGATATTATAATTTTTTTTTTTTTTTTTTAAACATTCACACTTTTTTCTCATTCGCACTCACATTCACATATACATTCACACAGTCTTTTCGGCAACTCAGGCCATTTGGTACCCAAATGGCTTAAATAAAATCATCGGACTGCCTGGGGTCCGAACTCCGAATATTAGAATTAAAGATACCTGTAAAAAATTTATAAACATGGGAAAATATTTATATTTTGATACCATGGCAAACTTTCTTTGGCAACTTATCTTTTCTATTAAGTACAAGAGCGCCCCCCGAACTTGGCAAGGTAGCGTGCCTACCTCCTATGCCAAACGTCGCGGGTACGGACCCCAGGCAGTCCGATGATTTTATTTAAGCCATTTGGATACCAGATGGCTTAAATAGAAATGCCTGAAATAGATATTATCATAAACAACGGTTATCGTCAAAGTCTTAAATGGCCTGAGTTGTCGAAAAGACTGTGTGAATGTGAGTGTGAATGAGAAAAAAGTGTGAATGTTTATATAAGTAATATAAATTGTACACGAGGTTATTTGTTTCAATTCATTTTATTAACTTTTTTTTTTTTTTTTTTTTTTTAAACACTCACACTTTTTCTCATTCACACTCACATTCACACACACATACACACAGTCTTTTCGGCAACTTAGGCCATTTAAGACTTTAAACGATACTCGGATTTATATAATATATCTTTATTTGGGGTCCAGGCATTCTTATTTAAGCTATTTGGTATCCAAGTGGCTTAAATAAAATCATCGGACTGCTTGGGGTCCGAACCCGCGACGTTTGGTATACGAGGTTAGCACGCTAACCTCTACGCCAAGCCCCGAGGGCTTTATTAACTTAAAACGCATTTCGACACTATGTGTGAATGTTTAAAAAAAAAAAAAAAAGTACAAAAGTAAAGTGGTCTTCAAACAATTTTGAGAGCAAAATGAGAATATATATTTTAAAGAGCATCTAAAAAATTGATTTTTGAATTTAAATCAAAATTGTTAGAGCCAATTTTGAAAAAATCGAAAAAAACTAAAAAATTACATCAGTAAAGTAGTAGTATTCTTTGGCCGATTTTGTTCAGAAGCTTTGTGGCACGTCCCATGGTGGTGCCTAACTTAAATATAAAATTTCAACTTCCTAGCTCTTTTCGTTCTTGAGATATTTTGTTCACAGAGACACAAAAAATTCAAAATTCAAAAAACCACTTTTTTGGATTCAGGGGACCTCAAAACGTGTATATCCATCAAAATCTCGACATCAAAGACCACTTTACTCTTGTATTTCATAGAAAAGATAGGAGTAATGGTTGCCATGGTAACAAAATATATATATTTTCTTACCTTTATAAATTTTACATCTTGAAAATCGAATGTACCGTACTGTCGGAAACTAAATACATGTCGACACAAAAAATCTGGTGTGACAAGCACAGAACACAACTTTCGATTACCGAAGGTACAAATTAAAAAATACGAACAAATTCTAAATGCCAAATAAAATTGTTTTCTTGGATTAAATATCGGTATTATTAAAAGAAGCGAGAGGAGGTGGGCTCTGAATTTAATACATTTTAAATAAATATTGTTCCTTGATTAAATTTTGATCTCTCTCTCTCTCTCTCTCTTCATGGTTATATAGACACAGAGAGATAGAGAGCTCTTCAGGCCAACGAGGACACTCTACTTCTATCTATCTATTCAAATATTCATTTGATTTATATTATAATAGCATAACTCTTCCCTATTATTATTCATCTCTTCAAAATAAATTTAATATGCGGACAAATGTTATACTAATTTAGAATAGAAGAGGGTATGTATGACATTTAATGAAAATAATTAAATAAAGGGTAGATATCAATGAGTTTGTAATTAGCATTCAAATATTATATATTACAAAATAAAGAGGAAAGAATCTGTGCACAGTCCACGGGCTTGGTCTAGGGTTTAGCTTCGAGCTATAATTTTTTTAATGACTTATTAAAAAATTATCGTAATTAATTTTTTTGTTATCAAGCAAATACAAAAAAACAATCTGTCCCAATAATCTTTAATTTTTTTTTAAATTTAAAAATGAATTTATTGTTATTATTAATCACATATTAATTAAGAAATTTTTAAAATAAGCTTAGATGATTTATTTAAAAATCAATTGTCAAATTAGTTCAGCATTCTTGCAATAGATGGCAGGCTAGTCTAACAGCCGATATAGTATTAGCCTATATTTATATATTTTTATGCTTTTATAAAAGATACATAATATATAATAACATTTATAAAGTATTTATTGTTAAAAGATCAACCAAATGCATTAAATATTATTAGCTACCATTCTGACATCTCTTGGCAAATTTTTGAATTACTTGATTTTTAGGCATATTTTTATGACACACTACGCCATCTTATCGGGAAAAACATGCGTAACCACTTCGCTCCCGAGGCCCCTTAAATGGCTTAATTTGCCGAAAAGACTGTGTGAATGTGTGCATGAGTGTGTGAGTGTGAATGAGAAAAAAAGTGTGAATGTTTAAAAAAAAAAAAAAATCTCTCTAATATATCGGCGGAAACTATAATAAATAGACCCTACCAGTATGTCGACATGAATTTTATATTTGAGTTCCATAGTCAAAAGGAGATTAAATAAAGAAAGAAGGGGCAGTGGGGGGGGGGGGGGATTCTTAGACTCCCCTAGAACAATTTTTGGCCACAATATAATTTGATTCTTCTAAGTGAATAAATTTTCCCTCCCACATTCGTTTATCCTTAAAGTGAAATAATAAATAATAAATAACGTCAGTTAATTAGTTTGTTTTTAGATCAGTTTGCTTTTTATATTTACTAGTCTTATTTCATTATCGTTGAAATAAATGTATTTACGCAAAAAGAGTGACGTCTGTGACCGGGAAAGGGGGTTAAGATATGAAATTATTTAATGAATAACTATTTTATTAGAGTTATTTATTAATTTTCTATTTAATTCAATTTCTCAAAAAATTTTTTAAAATCCAGAAATTTCTTGTTAGAAAGCAACTATTTAACAGGTCATTCAATAAGTCCGTAGGTAAGTAAAAAAAAAAAAATTTTTGACAAAACTCGATTTTATTATTCACATAGTAGTTTTTGAGGGCGATACAACGAGTATAGCGATTTTTCAACTTTTCGATACCACTTTTAAAGTACGATTTATCTTTCTAGTTAAAATAGGGATCAGTTTCAGCGATTACTTCATCATTGGACATAAATTTTTTTCCCAGCAAGAGATCTGAAAACAGGAAAAAGTCGCTGGGGGCTAAATCTGGAGAATATGGTGGGTGGGTAAGCAATTCAAAGCAATGCTTTATTAAAACTCGAAATTCACTTTTTTTTCCATTTTTTTTTTCCAATAACAAAAGTTGCTTCACATAAAATTCTATAACTCACGAATCAATAGCTGTCAAATTTATACACGTATCGTTTGAAGGTTAGTACTAAATAAAAATCATATGGTAAAAAATTCTAGTAACGCCATCTATATGTTATCCTACGAACTTATTGAATGACCAGGGCCCTATTTCATAAAGATTGACAATGCGACAATTATCAAAAATTGACATAAATTGTCAAGCTTGCACTATGATAATTATTTTATTGTCAACTGCTGAAAAGCAGTTCAATTACAACGATTGTCAACACGTTTCATAAAAAAATTGTCAGTTAATACAAATTCGTCACTACTTCCTTCTACCCAGCCTTCGGCTGCCTATTTTTATTTTTCTAAGTAATATCCAATCGCTTCGAACTGAACGGTTTTGGACCGAAACTAATCGAGCCGAAGCCGAGAAAGTTCCCTAGTTTTAAATTTTTTTTTTTTTAACAGGCTGAATCTTAACCGATCAGTACCCGGCAAATTCCGGACCACTGCAAGTTGTTTTAAATTATATTCGAATCGCCAACCGAGAATTCTTTAAGTTCCTTAAGTTGCTTTAATATTTATTTTAAATATAGGCCTAGTTTTTGAATAAATAAAATAAATATAGGTTAATGTCACCTTCATATTTCTTCTATATTTTCGTTATTTTTATATAAATCTGAATCAAATTGTCTTTGCCACATCTATTTTTTGGCTAATAAAAAGAAAGGAGAGAGAAAAAACCGAAAAATCTACCTATCTTAGAAAAAAAATAATCGACATCATATTTGGACCCTGTTATGCAATGGTATGTCAAAGACCAAAAAATTCAAAAATGAGTTAAGCACGGAATATTGTTTCAAATGCTTTAATTAATAGTATTTTTTATGAAATATATGAAATGTGTCCTAAAAAAATTTATATTTAATGTTACTTGCACAATTGACAAAAAAAAATTATATATAATCCAATGAAAACAAAAAACTTTATTGTTGATTTTCTCAAAACTCGATGTTTGGTCTTTGACACACCATTGCATAACAGGGTCCATTTAATTCAGGCTTGTTTTCATTTATTTAATTTGTAAATATTTTAATTAAATATTAAATAAATTAAATATTATATTACCAAATAAACAAAGCATTGTTGCAAATTAGATTATTTTTTTTTAATAAGCCTTATATGATATAACTTTAATATTATTAGGGTGCGTACACACCTGCGCTCTGCTCCGCTCGCGAGCAGTTCGCGGCTCGTGTTCGTTGCTCGTTCCATTTTCATTGAAATTATTCATTTTGACGAACCTGCCGCGATCCAAAGAAAAGCCACGAACATTTTAATTAATTTGGAATTTTTATTATTAATTATTTATAATTATTAATTGCAAATAGATTGTGTTGCTGAGCGCGCCTAATTAAGGAGACAACGACGTTGGTGGTGTACTAATCTATTTAAAAAACAGAATGGTAGTGAAATTGTGATGGACTTGAGGTCGCAACAAATAAGCGGTCAATATAAGAATTTTACTCGAATGTCAGAGATTATTTGTCAAGTCTATTTAATACAAGTTGGAAAGGCGCGGCTTCGCCGCTGCGATTCCAACTTGGCCCTGGCGGGCGGCGTCTCGGGACGTGATCAGTAGTTTTCCCCTTAATTTTAAAGCCCATATGATTTCTGCCCAAATGAAAATACACTGAATCAAGTTTAAAATAATTGAATATTCGCCCTGCCTGGCCTGTGGGTTTTGAAGACCATGAAAAAATTATGGGCGGGTAGCAAGTCTAAATTTCACTTTAATAAACTGATTAGGAGGACGGGGATGCAAATGAAATCGGACGGGCAAGGCCCTATTAAAAAATAAAGGGTCGGACTAAGCCGAGCGCACAACTTTGCCCACCCACTATTCAAGAAAAGAATATATTGCCCTCCCTCCCTAGAGCCCCCTAATGGTCCGATGGTATACATATTATATATCATTTTACTCAGAAGAAATTCTAGTTTCTGAATATTTCTGAATATATAAAAAAAATTATAGGTTATGTAAGAAAAAATATTTGCCCCCCCCCCTCTAATGGTCCGATGTTTAGCAAAAGCTTTTCACTTCTTGGCCTCTACCCCTAGTTTATGGGTGCAAAAGTTCAAAACAATTGAACAAATAGTTTTTGAGTTTTCGTTGACGAAAAAAATTACCACAGACACACACACACACACACACACACAGACATCATTCCAAAAACTACTTAAATGGATTCAGGGGACCTCAAAACGAATTTTGGCAGCTTCAGAAAAATTTCGATTTTTTTTAACGATTACATTAACTTTACCGTCAACTACCTCAACCTACGGTTGATGGGCAAAGTTAAAAATAAACAATTTTAAAATATTTCTTTTTTTCTGACATCTGAAAAAGTTTATTATTTATTATAAATTTAAATATGTAAAAAAAATTAAATATTTTTAAATAATTTTTTTTTTATTTGATGTATTATTTAAAACTTTTTATTAAATAAAAGAAATTTTATACAATGTATGATTCAGGGGTATCATACATTGTCAAAGTCTTAAATGGCCTAAGTTGCCGAAAAGACTGTGTGAATGTGAGTGTGAATGAGAAAAAAGTGTGAATGTTTAAAAAAAAAAAATTCCTAGACATTCATTCATTCATTCACTAAATTTTCGTCGGTACGGGAGGGTTTGAAAAATTTCCGGGTCTGAAGAATGGTAAAAATACCCGGCGCTAAGTAAAAAAAATAAGAATATGAGCCAAATGAAATGTTGTGGTCGTGGAAGGCTCTATGAGGGAATGAATTGAAAATGATTTTTTTGCTATGTTTTGAAGATATCTAAAGAAAAAATTGAAATAATCTATAATTTCGTTCATTTTAGATACTAAGCCATGCCTGAGAATACTGCAATGTGGATCATTCAGAGCAATCAAACAAAAAAAAAATTTCTTACATTTTAGAAGTGGTTTTAAATACCCTAAACAATGTCTGAATTAAATGAAATGGTATTCATTTTTTACAAAATTTAATCTAAAATGTGAAAACCTTTGGATATCCAAGATATCTTTTACCATTAAAAAGATATAGCTAAAATTGTATAGAAATATCTCGGAAAAAAAATATCTACTTAAAAGTTTGTCTCGTGATTGACGAATAGATAGTATACTAAACCATGTCTGAGAATGCTGTAATGTGGCTCATTTGTTTCCAAATTTAATGTAGAATAATACAAAATTATGAGATTGAAGATATCTCTTACCATTCAAAAAATATAGCCGAAAATTGAAAGAAACTCTTCAAACAAACAAACAAAAAATAAAAGTTTCTTCCATTTTTAGAAAAAGTTTAAAGAACTTAAATAGAGGCTTATCAGGTCCAAACTGGGCTCGTTTTAAAGGAAATTTAATGTAGATTATAAAAAGTAAATCATATCTAAGACATTGATAATCGTTTAAAAAATATGGCCATGAATATGAAAAAAATTAATAAAAAAAAATTTTGTATCACACGCCAAAAGTTGCACAGCCGCTAAACAATGCCTTAGAATAGTGCAAAGGGTCTCATTCTTTTTCCAAATTTAATGTAGAAAAATACAAAATTATGAGATTGAAGATATCTCTTATCATTCAAAAAATATAGCCAAAAATGTAAAAAAATAATCGACTAAAAATGAGTTTTTTGTAATTTAAAAAAAGGGGGTATAACTTTTTCATGATTTTGGATTTTTCTAGTCGTCAGCAGATGGTACTGAATCAAATAAAAAAAACCGCAATTGTCTAGCTTGTCTAAAGACACAGATGTTTAAAAACCATCTCAAAAAATGAAAATTTTCGTGTTATTTTTTTTCACACTTGAAAATTAAATAGAAGGGGTTGATCAAAAAAAATGAAATTTACCTGACTTAAAGTATAGGATGTGAGGAACATTTCGCAAAAAAAATTATTGAAATTGGACAATAAATACTGAAGCAAAAAAACAATGAAAATGATCTGAAGCCGCGGCAAAATCATCAAAAATGAGGTTCTTTTTGCACGAATTATTTATATGTGTAAACAAACCTCAAAAATAGTTAAAAGAGGTTTGTCATTTTCAAAATTTAATGCAGATTATTGACTAATTCAGATATTGACGATATCTTTAACCGTTTAGAAGATATGAGTGAAAAAATGAAAAAATATCGTGAAATTTTTGAAAAAACATCGAAAAATATGAGTTTTTCCCTCTTAAAAAAAAGTGGTACAACTTTTTTAAGATTTTGGATTTTTCTATTTGGTTTTAGAGGATTCTGAATCGAATGCAAAAAACCCCATATCTCTAGGTGGTCTAGAAGTACCTTATTCAAAAAACGTATTTTCAGCTTTATTATAATATAGATAAAAATAATAAATTTTAATATCAATTTATATTTTATATAATTTTTTTTTTTATTAAACCCGATCCTTTGAAAATATTTGATTAATTCTTCATTTATTGAAAACTGATATTAAAATTTACTTAAAAAATACTATATAAAATCATCATAGGCCTATATTTTAAGGAAATAATATACATATAATTAACCTCCCTGGTCTCTGAGGGACATAGAAGATGATAAATATTAAAAAAAATATTTAAATAATGATTTAGAGAAGACTTATAAAGGCTAAAAGTAGGTCTATTTTATATTTTGTTCGCGAGCCGCTCGCGGCACCGCAGCGCGCCGTCCAAATCTGAGCCGCGAACCATCAAAGGGTTTGTCGAAAAAGCCGACAAGAGATGGATCGCGGCGAGCAGCTCGCGAGCGACTCTCGAGCAGCTCGCAAGCATCTCAAAACCCGTACACATCTAACGAACATGGTGCTCGCGAGCGGAGCAGAGCGCAGGTGTGTACGCACCCTTATTTCCTTTTAATCAATTCGATGTAAACAAATGTGAATATATTCTAGGTTAGGCCTATACGACGCAGCTTTTAATGCCTGTCAGAATTTTTCTACAATTGTCAAACAAAAAAAAAAAAATGTTCCGACAATTCTCGTTTCAAAAACAAAAAGTGACAAATTATTCGTGACAAAATGTCGAAATTCACCTATCAGCCTAGAAATTTTATGAAACCAAAAAGTGACAAATTGTCATGACAATTTTACAAAACTGTCATTTTTTTTACTTGACAATTAAGTCAAGAGCGGATTTTTATGAAACAGGTATTCGACAAATTGACAAATTGTCACCTGCCACCTGTCATTGTCAGCTTTATGAAATGGGGCCCTGGTGGTATATAATTCTCTAATGTCCTTCTGTCTGTCACGCTCTATTTGACCAACTTGCCGTTGGAGTTTTGAAACGAAATTTTATATACTTAAATAGGACCTTCTAGGGTTTATAAGAAAATTATTTTCATCCCGAAATTCCTATAACTTTTTGAGTTATTAATTCCTAAAGTTACGATTTCTCCCATAGGAAATGTATAGAGATATATTTATGTATTCTTTGCATTTATGTATTCTATAAATGTAAACAAATACTCAAGCAGGCGCTGGATTGGAGTAGCAATAATAATTTTTTACTTTCTCTTACCTATGTATATATGTAATATATATATAGAGAGAAAGTATTGGATTCATGTCAAAAATTCGATGTCGAGATTTTGATGGATCTTCACGTTTTGAGGTCCCCTGAATCCAAAAAAGTGGTTTTCGCGACATGGTCTGTCTGTGTGTGTGTGTGTGTGTGTGGGTGGGTGGGTGGGTGGGTGTGTGGGTGTGTGTTCAATTTTAAGCATGAAGGAATTGAGCTAGGAGGTTGAAATTTTATATTTAAGTTAAACACCCTCCGGGACCGGAAAAATAAGCTTTTAATCAAAATCGGCCAAAGAGTACTAGTACTTTACTGATGCACTTTTTCAGTTTTTTTCGATTTTCTCAAAATTTGCTCCAACGATTTTTTTTAAAATTCAAAAATCAATTATTTTTTAGATTCTCTATAAAATGTATATTCTCATTTTGTGATTGAAATCTTCTGAAGACCACTTTACTCTTGTACCCCATAGAAAAGATAGGAGAAATGGTTGCCATGGTAACAAAATATAAATATTTTCACATACTTATAAATTTTACATCTGAATTCATATGTTCCTTACTGTCGGGAACTAAATATATGTCGACACAAAAAATCTGGTGTGACAAGCACAGAACACAACTTTCGATTACCGAAGGTAAGAGAAAGTTGTGTGCTGTGCGCCAGTCACACCAGATTTTTTTTATAATTAAGAAATGGCGATGGGAGGTCTACCGAAGGCGGGCGGGGCGGCTAGAATATAATAATTTGAGTTTGAGGAAAGAAAAGCATTTTAAAGATGAAATTTGCATAGGAAAAATAAGGAAATTGAATATTTAAATAGAGAGAGATAGGAACAAACAGAAAATTCCAACTAAACTTCCCAATTGTTGATATTATTAATAAGAAATGGATGCATTTTTTGAAAACATGATGTCATATCTTAATGGTTTACGTTAACAAAGCCAAAGTTGAATCATATTAATAACAGAGTCCTCTGCTGAATCATTTTCGGTTGTGCATTTGCGAACAAAGAGCTAGCTGGTTTACAGTTTTTAAATAAATATCTATATCTATATATAAAAAGATTCAATGGATATTTTAAAATTGTAAATATTTAAACAAACGCAAATTGAATATATTCAGGGCCGAATTTATGGTTTAAAGACAAAAGGAAAAAAAAAAATTTTAATTTGTTGACAAACCTTTTACGCTTAATGCAAATATTATTAAGAATCTTTTTGGTCTTAAATGACCACTTATCATTTTTTTTTTTTTTTTTAATATTTTCCTATACCTTACCACTTGTCTATCCGATAGAAATAGCGGAGTGTCTGTTTGTCTGTCCGTCTGCCACTCTCTGTTTGACCAACTTCCCGTTTGAATTTTGAAACGAAATTTTGCAGTCTTAAAGAGAAGTTATGGTCTCGGGTCCCGAAATTCCTATAACTTTTTGAGTTATTAATTCCTAAAGTTACGATTTCTCCCATAGGAAATGTAAAGAGAAATATTTAAGGGTCGTCCACGTACACGTAACGTGTTAGGGGGAGGGAGGACCCGGGAAAAAGGTAAAATGATATGAATTTTGTATAAGAAATTTTATTCAGGGGGGAGGTAGTTCTATATTGTTACATATGGTAATATTTGTAGGGGGTTCGTTTGTATGTGACTAACTGTGACATGGGGGGGGAGCTAGAAAGTCGTTAATAAAAGCGTTACGTAATATGTGGACGATCCCTTTGTATTCTTTGCATTTATGTATTCTCTGGATGGAAATAAATTCTCAAGCAGGCACTGGATTGGTATAGTAATAAGAATTTTCTTTTCAGCCCACGGGGCTTGGAGTAGTTGGTAGCGTGTCTACCTTCTATACCGAACGTCGCGGGTTCGGACCCCAGGCAGTCAGAAGATTTTATTTAAGGCATTTGGATACCAAATGGCTTAAATAAGAATGCCTGGACCCCATATATGTATATTAAATCAATAACGGTTATCGTTATTAATCCTTCTAACTAAATATGGAATTTCCCTTGAGGAAAGATTTTTATTCCGAAGGTAAATAAGCCGAGGGTGAACAAAGAGAAGGAAAGAAAAGAAGAAAAAATAAAAAAACGTTCGTTCGTTCGTTGTTTCATCTGCAAATATAAAAGAATGTCAATAGGAGATAGGGAATATGCAAGGTGCGTAAATATTCGTATATACCACCAAGTTCAAAATGGAATAATAAATTTGAATAGAAGAATTGTCTTGTTTGAACAATAAAAAGTTACTAGACGGGTAAAAATGCCCGATACACCGATAGAGATGGAAAAATAATAACATATTGAAGAGAATTTTGCATATTGGAATGGCTTAAAGTTTTTCCTTTAAAAGGGAATTTATATCATCCTAAAAGAATATTTAATATTCGGTGGACGGCCAGGGGCTTCACGTTAAGGGAAAATAGGAACGGCTGTCTAAACCTACTTTTAAAAAATCTGGTGTGACTGTCGCACAGCACACAACTTTCTCTTATCTTCGGTAATCGAAAGTTGTGTTCTGTGCTTGTCACACCAGATTTTTCGTGTCGACATGTATTTAGTTTCCGCCAATATATTAGAATTTAAGATGTCAAATTTATAAACGTGAGAAAATATTTATATTTTGTTACCATGGCAACCATTTCTCCTATCTTTCCTATGAAGCACAAGAGTAAAGTGTGCTTCAAACAATTTTGAGGGCAAAATGAGAATATACATTTTAAAGAGCATCTAAAAAATAATTGATTTATGAATTTTAATCAAAATCGTTAGAGCGAATTTTAAGAAAATCGAACAAAACTGAAAAAGTACATTAGTAAAGTACTAGTACTCTTAGGCCGATTTTGTTCAAAAGCTTCGTGTCACGTGCCAGGGGGATGTCTAACTTAAATATAAAATTTCAGCCTCAAGGCTCAATTCCTTCATGACCAACAGACATGCAGTATCCAAATGGATTAAATAAAATCATCAGGGGTTCGAACCCGTGACTTTTGGTATCCGAGGTTAGCACGCTAACCCCTACACCAAGCCCCGAGGGCAATCCAATATTTTCTCTCTATATATATTATAAGAGCTAAGGGGAGTGCATAGCCTTCATGACACCGATTTGATTATGTGTAGTATTTAATGAAAAAACTGAAAAAGTACATCAGTAAAGTACTAGGACCCTTTGGCCAATTTTGATTAAAAGCTTATTTTCTCGGTCCCGGAGGGTGTTTAACTTAAATATAAAATTTCAGCCTCATAGCTCAATTCCTCCTTCATGCTTAAAATTGAACACACACAGACACACACACAGACAGACAGACAGACCATGTCGCGAAAACCACTTTTTTGGATTCAGGGGACCTCAAAACGTGAAGATCCATCAAAATCTCGACATCGAATTTTTGACATGAATCCAATACTTTCTCTCTATATATATATATTACATATATACATAGGTAAGAGAAAGTAAAAAAAAAAAAAAATAAAAAAAAAACATTTTAAAGGACTGAAGACGTGTAAATGAATACACCCGAAACGTCTCGTTAAATTGTAATAAATCGGAGGCTTTTAATTTTGGCTGCCCCTGCTCCTTCTCCTGTTTATAGAAAAACAGCCACTGATTTCATTGATTTGTTAATTTTAAGGTCAAGGAATAGATCAGAGCAAGAAAAAGTCATGATTGAGGTATCGGTTAGTTGTTACGTCAGCATAATGAAGCTTAAATCTAAAATCCTATTCAATAATAGGTATAAGATCACTTATCATATTTACTGTACATATTTTTGATGTTGAAAGTGCATAGATACGCCTATAATTTTTTAATACATTTGTGATTTTTTAAAATTATAAATAAATACAGTATATTATACCATGATAGTTCACATGATAATGTAAAAAAGTTATGATTGCCAGAGAATACCGGTATTTGTTGATTGTTAAATACAGCAGCACATACATAAACATTCGAATTGGTAATTCCCAATCAGAAAGACTAATTTGAAATTCTATTAATCATTGACTTTTGGATATGAAATTAATAAATAGCAATCTATCTATCTAGACACAAGTAATTAATATTTGCTTTCCTACTTGAATTAATTTCTGCTGAGTGAATATAATTAATAATATTCATATTAAATTACATAATGATTTTAATTTCAAATTCAAGGATCATCTTTTTTTTTTGTACTTTATCGATTCAAATTTAAATATTTTTTTTTTTTTATTAGTGATGGAGAAGAATAGTTTCGATAACAAATCATTGAGTTCAGGACACTCAACTATTGTGCATCTGATGAGTTAGTAAAGGATAAACTGAACGGTGAAGGTACCTGATGATGGGCTGCAAATTTTGGAAAATATTCCTAAAAAGCTTTTGTTATAACTTGATAATTGTAGCTCACGATTTATAATACAAATATTTATTTATTATGAATAACAATGGATATAATTAATTATTATTAAATAATTTGTTTTCATTGTTAGTATGTCTTTTAATTTGTTTCTAATTTAATGGCTATTGCCAAATTATGAAATTTATAATACAATAGTTGAGAATTAAAAAAAACAACAAATAATATGGTTAACCTCTTATTCCCCCCTCCACCATATTATTGTAGTAGAAGATGATAAGTAGCGTTAAATATTTTTTATATGCAAAATGGCGGCCGCTCAGTCAACATGTTGACCAAATCTTAAAAAATAATTTTTCCAATTGAACAATTTTGCATTAAAGCTGAGTTTTTACATATAAAATAGAGACACAATATTTGGATAAGCAAAGATTACTGAACCGATATGGATACAAAAAACCTAGAACTGTTATAAACCCAAAAATTAAATTTAAACAAATCACTTCTGATGATGAACACATGAAGGTCGAAATGTAGGCCTGCATCTTTGAAACTTATTGTTGTCAATTTAATTTTTTAAATTTTTCTTTACACATAATGTTTCAGCTAGTGTCAACGGTTGATAGATTATTTAATTTTTAATTTTTTCTCGGCATCTTAGGATATATAGAGTTATAACGATACACATTATTTAGAAATGATATATTAGTGGATCCAGGCATATTTATTTATATAGCATTTGGTATCCAAATGATTTAAATAAATTAATCGGACAGTCTGGGATGCGAACCCATGCCTCTTGGCTTCCAGACTATCATTATTGACATTTGTCAGAACTCTAACCTCTCGACTGTGGTGGAGAGAATTTAAATATTTATTAAAATATAAAAACACAACAATGAATATGAAGAAAATTTATAAATTTGTTTATAATATAATGTAAATTTTATTTCATTCGATTTTAATAAAAAATACTAATCACTTGCTGACGTTTCGGTTCGGGTTTGAACCATCATCGGAGCAAATCATCGGAGCAAACCATCATCGGTTCAAACCCGAACCGAAACGTCAGCAAGTGATTAGTATTTTTTATTAAAATCGAATGAAATAAATTTTGGCTGCATTCTTCTTTGGGAATTATTCCTTATTATCCTGAATACAATACTACAGCTATAATCAAATATTCAATTACTATTTCATCATTGTATTTTTTAATTTAGTAATTGTTAAGAAATTGAATTGGCTACTAAGAAAACGGTCTCCGATCCAGAAAAAGACCTCAAATATAATATAAACAAAATGAAAACTCTTAATTATAAAATTTTTTTTAAAGAATTAATTCTTATATTTTGTTTATTTGATCTCGTAAAAAAAGAAAATTAGTGAGCGACAACATCACTGATCGATTTCACAATTGTTGAGTGTCTATTGTTTTCCCCGATTATTGCCTTGTCAAATCATCTATAATTCTTTTTTTTTTTTAAACAAATAATAGCATACTCACTGATATTTGTGTTTTTGTTTTCCTGTTGATAGATGTCGGCCGGGGTGCGAATTCTGCATTCACCGGTGGATGGGAACTTGGTCTTGGAATCATCTTTTTCATTCAATCGATTCGTGGTGTGATACGTGGTTCAGAACTTCTCGTCCAGGGTATACATAGTTTTCTACATTTCGCCCCAAGAGGATTGAAACGTCTTCATTTAGGCGTGACATCAATCATCGATGGGATCACTGGCATTTTACATGGCGTCAGTCAAGCCGTTTATGGGATCTATGCCTTCTTTGAAGGAGCCAAAGATTTGGGCGTAGCCACCAAAAAGTTGGTCTATAACAGATAAATAAATAAGGATCAATGAACTAAGAATTTTGTGAACCCTCTGAACCTTAGAACAAGAGGCGAAAACGCTACCACTGTGCTATAGTCCAGGGGCATGAAAAAAAAAAATTATAAATAACAAAAATCATTTCATTATGAAGTAAAAAAAAATCGATAAACTTTAATTAAGTTTTAGTGAGAATTAGAATTAATTTATTGAAGGATTCTTTATAGCCCAAGAGCCAGCGACGGCCAGACCTTCGTTATTTTATAAAAGCTGAAATTTTTTCTATGTATGTCCCCAATACAGGTAAGAATAATCCCCAACTATGAAACTTGGGTCGTGGTGGTTTTGGCAGATAACAGATAGTAACGGTGTAGAAATTTGTATCTCAAATTCGTTATAGTATAAAGCTCAGTTTTTATATATTTTATTCCCAATAATGTTAGAAGTCGAGTTGTCCATTGCCAGACACTTAGTACAGTTCCATCCCCTTGCCAGACACCCTTAAACTACAAGAAATTGTAATTATACTTTCGTTATAGTATAAAAGCTGAATTTTATATATGTTATTTGAGGAACTATTAAATGATGTTTCCTCAGTAGCCAGACAGTTTAGATGGTTCTTTCATCTTGCCAGACGTATTGTGTGGAGAAGTGTTTTTTTGGATTTATCATCAAAATTCATTATATAGCATTATTAAGGACTAAAAAATAAATTTTCAAAAAATTACTAAGTAAAATTTTCATGTCAATAAATCATTAAATTAAAAATCTGTATCAGCTTCATGAAGTGGAAGCATTATAGATCGTAGTTTTTTCTTTTGTTTATTACAAAAGATACAAACGATCTGATAGTCATTAATACTATCATCACTTTCGGTCGGAATCTTTACGTCCTGAGTTTCATCACTATTGTCATTAACATTCGGTTCAAAGATGTCAGATTTTTTTTGAAAAGTCGTAGATTGTAGTACTATAAAGATAGGTGAAAAGGAGAAGAAGAAGAAAATTCGCAGCTAGTTGTGTTTCATTATTTTTATTCCCATTATGTTGACGTTTCGATCCCGGTTGGAATCATCCTCAGAACTAATGTGCACAAGAGACAAATAGATTAGTATCGGGAAAAAACATGAACAGATTAGAATATATGCTTATACTCTAAGATGAAAAAAATTTATAACTGTTCATGTTTTTTCCCGATACTAATCTATTTGTGCGAATTTTCTTCTTCTTCTCCTTTTCACTTATCTTTATTGAACTACCAGCTATAAGGCCTACTTATCTATATGATTGTAGTACTATTCATTTAGAATTTAATTGGGTATAGGAGACTTTGCAGCCAAGGAATTAAATAAAAAACTTTTATTTAATTGTTAATCGTCGACGTTTCGGTCGAAAACTACGACCTTCCTCAAGACGATTAATTAACCTGAGGAAGGTCGTGATTTGTGACAGAAATGTCGACGATTAACAAATAAATAAAAGTTTTTTATTTAATTCCTTGGCTGCAAGTCTTCTATACCCAATTCTAAGTCTATAGCGACTTCTCAACGCTAGTTTTCAGAATTTAAAGTTGATTGTGTTAAAGTTGAAGAACTTAAAGGTTCGGCAGTAAAATATTTTTTTTTATTAGTCATGTGAATGCTTTATAGCATTCACAGTGATAACCACTGTCTGTATATTCATCAGGCAAAATAATGTTTTTATATTTTAGGTTATGTTTTTTTCTGATTTTCAAAACAGTTTGACATTTTATTAATGTCTCCTCAGAAAATAATATTATTTTACCATCACTTTTTTTACAAACCAAACATCCCCCATGATAACACTTTACTACTAGATCACATTTAATTCATAAACTGCACAAATGAATAACGTTTGCTTTACGTGTAATATTTCAAAACACAATATGGAGTAAACAACAGATCCATATGGGGTAAACAAAAGATCGCAATAGACCGAAAGGACTGTTTCACTCGCTCCCTCTTACATATACTGTATATAGAGATTCCTCGCGCTCGTACCTACGACAGACTTTTAATGTGTCTGGCAAGATGAAAGAACCATCTAAACTGTCTGGCTACTGAGGAAACATCATTTGATAGTTCCTCAAATAACATATATAAAATTCAGCTTTTATACTATAACGAAAGTATAATTACAATTTCTTGTAGTTTAAGGGTGTCTGGCAAGGGGATGGAACTGTACTAAGTGTCTGGCAATGGACAACTCGACTTCTAACATTATTGGGAATAAAATATATAAAAACTGAGCTTTATACTATAACGAATTTGAGATACAAATTTCTACACCGTTACTATCTGTTATCTGCCAAAACCACCACGACCCAAGTTTCATAGTTGGGGATTATTCTTACCTGTATTGGGGACATACATAGAAAAACTTTCAGCTTTTATAAAATAACGAAGGTCTGGCCGTCGCTGGCTCTTGCTCT
>JAKCPI010005533.1:0-53353 GCA_023213315.1 Euborellia annulipes
ACAGAAAAATAACTTTCAATTACGAAGGTGATGAAAGTAAGCGTGCTATTACCCAGCCAGTCATACAAGATTTTTTTCTTAAAATATTTCTTCTAAAACTTTTTTAAAATGATAGGGTTATAAAATCGCAACTTTTGATAATATGTTCAACATCATTGGTAATAAATTATATTCTCAAAAAGATTTAACTATTAAAAAAGTTATAGGCCTACTCTTTAAAATTGAGTATCGGTAAAGTGGGACTAAAGAAGAGGGGGATGGCTTTTAAAAACTCCCCTTTCCTTTTTTCTTCTTGTCTGGAGAAAGTTATTTAATAAAGAAAGACATTAAAAACTAGAGAACAACAAAAAAAAAAAATCGATAGAGGCGAGGAGAGAGGAAAAAGTCTGATAATCGGATTTAAGGGACGGGAAAAAAAAATTAAGGATTAACGTTTATCTCATCAGAAATAATATTTGAAACGGTTAAAGGGGAAAAAGGTATACATATACTGTATATATATATAAAAAAAAGATTTTAGCTCTTAAATAAATTCTAAAATTGCATTTATTTTTGTTAGGGCATAAATAATTAATTTCACACACATTAAGGTTTTGTTTAAAATTTAAACATCATACATAGGACTAATCCAAGCGTGAGATCTGTTTATATAAGCCTAATCTGATAAGGCAAACAGGGAAGTTCTCTGTAATTACTCGAACATTTTTAATAATTGAAAGCTCTAAATTTGTTATATGTAGTAGGGCAAATGGGGTGACCTCTGAATTTGTATCTCAACAAATTTGGACAATCTTTTTTTGCCTTTCGGCTACTAAGGTCACTGAGTGGTTATATTACATATATTTTTATTTTCTCTTACCTCTATATATGTTAATATATAGAAAGCACGTGGATTCATGTCAAAAATTCGATGTCGAGATTTTGATGGATATACACGTTTTGAGATCCACTGAATCCCAAAAGTGGTTTTGGCGACATGATCTGCCTGTCTGTGTGTTTGTGTGTGTGTCTGGGTTCGGAATTTAAAAAGCATGGAGGAATTGAGCTAGGAAGTTGAAATTTTATATTTAAGTTAGGCACCCCCTTAGGGCGTGAAAATAAGCTTTTAATCAAAATCAGCCCAAGAGTACTTGTACTTTACTGATGTACTTTTTCAGTTTTTTTTTTTTTCCGATTTTTCTCAAAAGTACACTAACGATTTTTTGATTAAAATTCAAAAATCAATTATTTTTTAGATTCTCTTTCAAATGTATATTCTCATTTTGCTCTCAAAATTGTTTGAAGACCACTTTACTCTTGTTTTTTATAAGAAAGAGGAGAAATGATTGCTATGGTAACGAAATATAAATATTTTCTCATGTTTATAAAATTTTACATCTTGAATTGTATATCCGCGGGGCCCACGGGGCTTGTAGTAGTTAATTGTGGTACCTACCTTCTATACCGAACGTCGCGGGTTCGGACCCAGGCAGTCCAATGATTTTAATTAAAAATGGCTTAAATAGAAATGCCTGGACCCCCAATAGATATTATAAATAATAACGATTATCGTCAAAGTCTTAAATGGCCTAAGTTGCCGAAAAGACTGTGTGAATGTGTGTGTGAGTAAAGAGTGTGAATGAGAAAAAAAAGTGTGAGTGTTTTTTAAAATAAAATATATATATCAGCGGAAACTAAATATATCTCAACACAAAAAAATCTGGCGTGACAAGCACAGTACACAACTTTCGTTGCGGTTGGAACCAGAAATAAGGATTAGTTCACTAGCTAGAGACGAAAGCAGGGAGGAGGAGTTAGAGATAGGAAATGATGTAACTTCACGGGGTGCCGGTATATGGCTACGGCCAGGAGGCCGGTTGGGTTTGAGGTGTGTCTTTCGTATACGTAAGCACCTCGGGCCAAATAAACGGGGATCCCGATAGGAATTTCAAATAAAAAAATGCATTTTATGAAATTTTTTAAATCCGTAATACGTAATACGCTTGTCAATTAAGAATAAAGAATCAAAACTTAAAACGAAATAAAACCTGTCTTTCAGATCAAATAATAAACTTTGATTTAAGTTAACATATGTGAAGAATTCGAAATCGATTTTATTTATACAATGAGTACATTTTAGAGAACAGCACCTTGGGAAGAATTGAAGATTAACATCTGTTGGTAACTATACATCGGAATGCTCACTAGGGTTGCTATCATAGGGAAACAAGAGAACAACAGATGCATTGAATGGCGTAAACGTCATTTTCAACATATGTTACGGTCAAGGTATGCTGATTCTATAAAGTTCGTCTTGTAAAATCACTGTAAAGTGGCTATAGACATTTGAGAAGAAAATATCCAAGATCTCCTATTTAATTACTTATTTTAAAAAAGAAGGTGCCAATCGATTTTCACTCATCTAGTCTTATTAACTTAATACATTTCATACCAGAAATTTTATATATAAACTATATATACGGTATTGGCGCGGATTAATTATATTTCCAGAGAGAGGCTCTCTAAACGCGTTTAATTCAGAGGTCGTGGTGAAAATGTTCTTTACTTCTTTCAAAATAATATTTTTTTATAAGTACCTATAACAAAATTGACCCTAAATTTAGGTTAGGATAACATTTTTACATACAAAAATTTCTGAAATATTACGAGTCAGCCCATTCCTAGCCATGATTACCAAGTTATCTTATTTAAGCCCAAGGAGCTATAGTTGAATTGTTTTCGAGACCCGCAGCAGGTCTGCATAGTGAACCTTTAAGGACACACAGGGATATGCACGTCCACACCAGGATCACACAGGGATCCACACGCACGCGCCAGGGACACCCAGGGATCCACTATCCATACGCCCGCACCAAGGAGACACATGGATCCACACGCCCGCACCAAGGACACACAGAGGTCCACACGCCCGCACCAGGGACACACACAGTAGATCGAAAGTGTCCAGAAGAAAAATGTGTGTCCCTGTGTGTGTCCCTGGTGTGGGCGTGTATATCCCTGTGTGTTCCTAAAGGTTCCATACAGACGTGCTGCGGGCGTGTGTATCCGTCGATCATTTTTAATCATTTTTACTCGGGGATATTAAAATATTTGAAAATGTCTATTCGAATTTAGGCCTATACTAGTTAAACTTTGTTTAAAATTACATCATTTATAAGCCTATATTTTATAGAGTCACAATCACACTATTTGTTGAAATTTTAGGGGAAGGGGATTATTTTTATTTCTACACGCAGCTGACCAACTGTCCAAGTTTCTTTTTAGGTCAAAGTCTTTGATTTATTCTCTTTTAAACACGCTAAACAACTTTAATTAATTCAAAAAAAAAAAAACCTTTTGATGAGAAAAACTTGAGTTAATAAAAATACAAGAGATACTTTTTGTATCAACTTGAGAATAATACTTTTTATAGTAATCCCATTGGATTTTATTATCCACACAGAGGGACTTTTAGATTGTCGTTAGTGATTTGAAATCAAAGCCCAGTTGATAACATTTTTTTTTTCTCATTCTTATTGAGTTATAAAAAACAAAAAATTCAAAAAAAAAGATTTCGAGACAGAAAGAGAAGGAACGAGAGAGATAAACAATTTACACATTTGGTGGTTGCGTTTGATCTCTCCTTCCTCTCTCGTTGCTTACTTGACTAGAATAAAAATAAAATAAGATTCGAGAGTTCAAGATCAGATAACTATTTTTCACCAGACGATCTGAATCATTCTCTTTAAAAAAAAAATTTATTTTTACCTTCTTAACATTTATTATTACTCTGGAATTTTTGATCAAGCCATTTAGCTGAGCGTCATTTTCGATTTTTTTCTCCCCTCTCTCTCTCTCTCAAAATAGATAATATTTTGATTTTATACTTTAAAAAGACCTTTTGACAGCGCATTTGAAATTGAACAGATACGATTCATTAAAATCCTAATTTATAGAAGGCAAATAATAATAAATTATCATCATACTAATCGACTGGGAAAAAAAGACTTCCTTGTATTTTTTCTAACTTTAATTAAAAATAAAAAGGATCAGAAATTATTTGTCAATAAATTTGGAACAGGAACCGAATCCCTGATCTCTAGCACATTTTCTCTACCTCTGTGCCTCAGTCCTGGGGCGTATTTAAAATTTAATTTTAATAAACTACGAATGTAAAAATTATTTTTAATTGTTTGAAGGAATGTCACAGGGATTCTTGATAAAGGTGTGCTTGTTAATGTTTATATAAATTAAAAAAATATTTTTAATTTAGCCTATTAATTTTTAATTTCAGAGTTTTGGCCAACCATTGTACAAGAAAGTTTCAATCCTTAAAGGGTCATCAGGGCCTGAAAAGCGAAATAAATTGCCTAAGAAATGTAAAAGAAAGAAAAATTAATAAATTAAAAATAATTTTTACTTTCTCTTACCACTATTTATATGTTAATATATAGAGAGAAAGTTTTGGATTCATGTCAAAAATTAGATGTCGAGATTTTGATGGATCTTCACGTTTTAAGGTCCCCTGAATCCAAAAAGTGGTTTTCGCGACATGGTCTGTCTATGAGACCCCATGGGACGTGACACGAAGCTTTTGAACAAAATCGACCAAAGAGTACTAGTACTTTACTGATGTACTTTTTTCAGTTTTTTCGATTTTCTCAAAATTCGCTCCAACGATTTTTTTTTTTTAATTCAAAAAACAATTATTTTTTAGATTCTCTTTAAAATGTATATTCTCATTTTGTCATTGAATTCTTCTGAAGACCACTTTACTCTTGTACTTCATAGAAAAGATAGGAGAAATGGTTGCCATGGTAACAAAATATAAATATTTTCCCATACATCTTGAAATTCGAATGTACCGTACTGTCGGGAACTAAATATATGTCGACACGAAAAATCTGGTGTGACAAGCACAGAACACAACTTTCGATTCCGAAGGTACACACCAGATTTTTTAATTTATTTACACTCTCCTTAATCAAGAGTCGCCGTGACATCCTGGTTTCTTTAATCAATTAAAAAAAAATTAATTGGTTCTAGGGAGTCTTTTTTGTTCTTCGAGTCAGAAATTCGCGTCCCATCTTAAGCGATAAAAATTTATTCATATAATATAAGCTATCACTTACGACCGTAAACACATTTTGTTAATTATAATTAAATATACAAATTAAACATTTAAACGGTATTTGATCAAGAAGAAAAGCCTGCATTTAGGCTGGAGACCACCAAGGTGACTGCTAAGCGTTTTGGTTGCCTATACTTTAGGTATAGACAGGCGTGTTTATTGCACATATAGGTTTGTAAAAATAATTGAGATATAAATTATTAGTGCTAGGTAGGCAGCCAGGATTAGAAATAAAACACAATTTTATTTCAATCTGCTCGTCGACGTCTCGGGTGCTAATCGCCCCCCCCCCTCAGGACTATCAGGATTATCAGGAATAGCACCTTAAACGGGATGATAATTAGGCAGCCAAACACAAAAAAAAGAAAATTTTTTATTTTTCCTCTGTCGACGTTTCCAACGCTCATTGCGCTCATCAGGACAGATAGAAAAGTCATAAGCTTAGATGGATATAGCATGTCATATACAGATATTGATATATAAATAAATACTGATGATACATCAAAATAATATGAATATCTATAAAAATTTTCTTAACAACTGTAAACAACAAAGGATTCCACAACAAATTGCAAAATTACAAGTTAGGCCTTTTATCAATTATTTTACAACGCCTAACTATAATTGTAAAATAATTGATACAACGCCTAACTATAATTGTAAAATAATTGATAAAAGGCCTAACTTGTAATTTTGCAATTTGTTGTGGAATCCTTTGTTGTTTACAGTTGTTAAGAAAATTTTTATAGATATTCATATTATTTTGATGTATCATCAGTATTTATTTATATATCAATATCTGTATATGACATGCTATATCCATCTAAGCTTATGACTTTTCTAGCTGCCCTGATGATGAGCGCGGTGAGCGTTCGAAACGTCGACAGAGAAAAATTAAAAAATTTTGTTTTTTTGTGTTTGGCTGCCTAATTATCATCCCTTGAATATAAAATTGTGTTTTATTTCTAATCCTGGCTGCCTACCCAGCACTAATAATATACACAGTCCCCAGCCAAAGAATATATTATATATCTTAAACAGTAGATAGGAAAAGGAGAATGAGAGGTATGAGTCTCCACGAAATTAAACTCTCTGTTCAGGAAAAGTTTCGGCTTTAATGAGATAAAACCATCCTCAGTCCAATAGTTGAGAGTACTATTGGACTGAGGATGGTTTTATCTCATTAAAGCCGAAACTGTTTCCTGAACAGAGAGTTTAATTTCGTGGAGACTCAATACCTGGCTGCATTCTCCTTTCCTATCTACTGTTTAAATACAACAGCCACTTTAAATTCTTCAAAAAAAAAATTATATATCTTAAGATATAAAATTTCCAGACATACAGCCTATAAAAATAATTGATTTCTATTTATGATAAAAACTTTTTACAATCAAAATGATGATGATCTTTTAATACGAAATTTTTTTTGTAAATTTTCAAAAAAAAAAAAAAAATTCAGATAAAAATTTTGCAATACTCTCGCCGCTCTTTTCTCTGATTTTATGAGTTATTTTCTAAGTTAAAAGTTAATTTTTTTTTTTATTTAGAGAGTCATTAAATTTTAAGAGACAGAGGGAGAGAACAAGTGAGTTGTTGTTCTTGTACTAGTAGTAGCTGTTGTTGGTGGCCAATTAGTTTAGCCTATGCTCTTTTCGGAGGATTTTATTAGCTTTTTTTTAAACCCTTTCATTAAAGAAAAATAAAAAAAATCTGATTTTTGTTGTCATTGAAAATTAAAAGGCGAGATTCTCTTTATTGCTTCGCTAACTTTCCGTTTAAATTTATTTATTTTTCGAGTAATTACATTCTTAAATGTTCATTGACTTTTCCTCATTTGATGAATGTTGAGATTAAAGGAATTTTCAATTAAAATTTGTTTTTTTTTTCTTTAATAAAATTTTAGATTGTTTTTTACTAATTAATAATGAGTCTTTTAACTAATTTACTAATGACCCTCTTTCTCTCCCTCTCTCTCTCTTTATGTAAACGAGACTGTGGGTTTTCACTTCTTTTAATTAAAGAGGGTTATTATTTTATTATTATTCTCTAAAGATTTTAAAGTTTATTTTATTTATATAAAAGTAATTGATAAGGTCTCAAATCACAAGTCTTTTTTTCCATTTTTACCTTCTTGCCAAAATATCATATTACTGTATAATATTAGGGGCTGACTTCCGGCCCTTATGTGTATGTGCCTATCAGAGCGCTGATTGGCCAGAATAAAAGGAAGTAGATTCAAAAAGGGAAATTTAAAACGAAGTCAGAGAGGGAAATTTAAAACGTTAAAATTTTACAATTGTTCGCCGAACTCTTTTTTGTTCACGTGGACCCCTTTCTAACTGTAGCATTTTATGTCATACTTCAAGCTTGATTTTTGAATCAGTATGAATTTCTTGGTATATATATAATTTTTGTTTCAATAATAAACTAGGTTTCGCGGACCCCCAGTAACCACTTCGCAGACCCCTGGAGGTCCGCGGACCACAGTTTAAGAACTCCTACTCTGAATATTAAGGGACAACCTTGGGTTAAGTGAGGTTACTGAATGGGGGACTGCAGGGTCTATTTATGACCCCAAAAAAGGCTTAAAAATAAGCAACGAAATTTCAAAAACTTCCCAATCTTAATCTTCTTCTTCTGTCCTCGCCTTATTCCCTCGATGCGAGGTCGGCGGACCTCACTTTTCCCCTCCAACCCTATTATGTGTTTTTGCGACCGGAAGAAATAGGACAGTCCGGCCTGTCCCACGGTCTGACGCCTCTTAAAAAGAGGAAGGAAGAGACAGACACAAAGAAGTGGACTGTCTGTCCCAGCTCGGGCAGCTCGTGGTCGCCATCCACGTGACCACAAGACGTGGACCCCTGAGCAATCCCACTCTTAATCAAATTGGAATATTAAGTTTTACATTATTTTAAATGTGGACTTAACATTCCTAAGAGATTTAGGTATAATAAAAATACAACATTTATATAAGAATTTCTCCTAACTTTTAAACCTTTTTGGGCATGTGATATCACTGCAGCATTTATTTAAATTAATCAGTCGACAATTTATTTATCACTTAGAAAAGAAAATGAATGAATCGCCTATAACGAATTCTTTGTACTTTAGCCTGTTCATTAAAAAAAAAAAAAAAAAAAAAAAAACCTACTGAAAATGAGGCATGGAAATTAACATGAAACAAATTGTTGAAAAATCGGAGGCTTTTTGTTTTTGGATGCTCTTGCTACTTTAACTAATTCGAAATACAGTAGAATAAGGTTCGGTTAATTCTATCAAATTTGGAAATTCTAGACCTAAGGGTTTTAATTCAATTTTGTAATTAACATGAATGGTCTAAAAATTGATGATAAAAATAGTTAAATTTTGTAGATATGCACATGTGTTTATATGTCGATGTGATTCTACTCCCCCAATGAGATCCAGTGTAGGGATGTACAGTTAATTAAAATTTTGGTGGAACATGAAACTCTAGTTCATTGATATGTGGGCTAAATATTGTAGAATAGAATTAACTCGTCTCTTTTGAATAAGCGATCTTTTTCTGTTCAGCAAAAATAAATTTGCATACAAAATGATCAATAAATAAGGAATGGGGGAGTCGGGGAGTGAGACGCACTCAATTGATTATTTTTCGTGGAATTCCTATTATTATTCTAAAAAAGTTGAAATTTTTTACTTTACGCTCAAAAATGAAAATTCTTTTTAAAAAAAAAGTAATAATTTATTTTCTGCAAGTGAATAAATACTTATAAATTGCACGATTTTATGTTATGAGATTTTGGTTATATGACAAATTTGTGAAAAAAATTAAAAAAAAAAAAACAGAGTAAAACAAATACCCTGACTTGTAGCCTATTAAAAATAAAACTAATTATTACTTAACAGTAAAAACAAAATGAATTAAAAAATTCGAATGAAATTTATTTGATGCCAAAATAATTAAAAGTGATACCTGAGCTGGTTTCTAGATTGTTTTAACTATGAATAACATTCTTGCATAATTCAAACAAAATATACGTTGGACTATATTTTTAAAAATCTTTCATTTTTATGAAATAACTTTCATAATTTCACGGAGAACTTGCAAAAAATTCAAGAACTACCTTTGAGACAGACAGTTAACTGATTTTTTATTGTCGCTTTTTTATACATCGAATGAATGTTTTACATCAAATAAAAGATGTTCACTAATCATTAATTTTATATTTTAATAAATATTACTTCAAAGAGAGAGAGAGAGAGAATAAATAATGAAGGGAGAGATTATTTAAAAGAAAATATTTTAAAATTAAAAAACGAATACATTTACCTGCTATATATATAAATTTTAAATTAAAAAAAATAAATATTAAATTTTTTTAAAAATAATTAAATAATATTAAAGATGGTCATATAATATTTTTTTTTGCTTTATAGATTATAAACATTTTTTTTAAAAACTGTATATTGGTACGAATAAACCATTTAATTCGGCCCAAAATTATTTATTACCAATGTCTCACTATACGTCACCCATCCTCAGGACAAAGGTCGTAAAGTCTTTCGTGCCTCCAGCACTCGTGTAATAAATACAACAATAATTTTGTTGTGTGAAATGATGGCTGTATTTTTTTTAGGCTTCAGCTCACCATATAGCCAAATTACATGCAAATTTTAACCACGAGCCACTCTGAGTCAATGCCAGCAAAAAAAATACAGCCATCATTTCACACAACAAAATTATTGTTGTATTTATTACACGAGTGCTGGAGGCACGAAAGACTTTACAACCTTTGTCTTGAGGATGGGTGACGTAGGCCTATAGTCCCCGAAACGTAGACATTGGTAATAAATAATTTTGGGCCGAATTAAGTCCATTTTCTTCACCTTACCTGATTTTTAGTTTTTTTAAACTTAATTAGATATTTTATAGCCCTCGGGGCTTGGTGTAGGGGTTAGCGTGCAAACCTCGTATACCAAAAGTCGCGGGTTCGGACCCAAGGCAGTCCGATGATTTTATTTAAGGCATTTGGATACCAAATGGCTTAAATAGAAATGCCTGGGCCCCCAATAGATATATTTAAACGTACGAGTATCGTTAAAAGTCTTAAATGGCCTAAGTTGCCAAAAAACTGTGCGAATGTGAGTATGAATGTTAAAAAAAACAATGATTAAAAATAATCGAGGGATCCACATGCCCGCAGCAGGTCTGTATATCTTTAGAGACACACAGGAATATACACGCCCGCACAAGGGACACATACAGATGATCAAAAGTCTTCTTCTTCTTCTTTTTCTTCGCCTTAAATCCCGCGGTGCAGGGTCGGTGGTTCATGGGTTTTTGCGACCGGGAAGGAAAAGAACAGGCCGGCCCGTCGCACGGTCTGACTCCTGTTGAAAATATAGAAGGGAAGAGACTGACATGGAAAAAACAGCAGTACTGTCAGTCCCAGCTAGAGCAGCTCGTGGTCGCCATCCACGCCACCCACAAGATGTGTGCCCCTGAGCTTACAGTAGATCGAAAGTGACCAGAAGAAAAATGTGTGTCCCTGCTGTGGGCGTGTATATCCCTGTGTGTCCCTAGAGGTTCACTATGCAGGCCTGCTGCGTGCTTGTGGATCCCTCGATCATTTTTAATCATTTTTATTCGGGCTCTCTATATATTAACATATATAGAGGTAAGAGAAAGTAAAAATTAGAGCCATCAAATATGATTTGAAGACTAAGGATTATAAATTATTTAAATAAATCAGTAATTAGTGATTCAAAGCAATCAATTTAAACAATAGTTTACCATGATGATTAGAATTTTCGAAGTTTATATAAATACAATATTTTTTGTACACCCTGTACAATCTATATTTACCAGGAAACCTCAATTTTATTTTACTAATAGAATTTTTTTTTTAAACCAGATATAAACAAACAGAATAAATAAATCCCTCTCTTGTGATTAAGTTTGCTTCTTTTTTAACATAGAGTAAAATAAAAAAAAATCAAAATATGTTTTCATCCGCTCTGGTGTATGGTTTAGAAAGATATTTAGTCCATTTAATCCTATTATAATATACGTACATATATATAACTCTTTTATAAGTTATAGAATTTTTTAAAGTTGGTGAATGATTTTAAAGACTACGACTTGGAGTAAAAGTAGTTGATTTGTGGCAGAAAGTCTATGCGTTCAAGGGTCATAGGATAACTAGACAGAGGGCTTCAACTCCCGCCTCTTAAAGAGAATTTTCTTTTCTTTTTTTTTCGATTTTTGAAATAGTTCAAAATTATTTTTCGTTGTGCCTATATTTTTTTATAGTCTTTTCGGCTTGTTGGGCGATATAGACTTTTTTAACGAGAGCCCTTAATTTTATGTTCACCAGTTATTTAGCTCTCATTATTTCGGAAGATAATAAATGCTCGAAGAGAAAATAAAAATATAGAACATATCTAGGGACACGAAAATAGTATCTATTTAGTAGTAACGATAATTTTGATCCGTTACTAGTACTTTTTTTACTCGATACTTTTTTCGATACTTTACGCATTTGAGTACTTTTGCCGGTATCGAATGAAAAGTACTCATTCAAAAATACATTTTTTTAAAAGCCTTCGACATCTTAAGCCATATAAGTTACACAAATATTTTAATTACAATTCTGCAAACTTGTGTTATATTGTTAAATGTACATGAATAAAAATTAATTGAATTAATTATTAAGAAGATAATAGATTTGTAATTTTTTGTGTGAAAATCCGCCGACCCGCACAGCGGGATTAATAATGGCGAGGACAGAAAAAGAATTTTTTGTGTGAAAAGTTTATTAAACCCTTGCAAAAATGTACCCGAAGAAAAAGCCGCAAGAAAACAGCCATAAGAGAGTATAAGTCACAACTTGTTATGGCTTAAAAAAAATGCGCAGCGTTAAGTATATTTTATATATATTTATTCTAATGGAAAATAATTAAAATAGTGATTAAAATTTATTCAAATTATATTGGCTAAAATTAAAATATAGCTTGTGATAATAATCGGTGAATAAAAATGTCTCTTTATAATAAGAAAAACTGAAAAAATTTTGAAATCTATTTTGTATATCCTTGTTTATTTAACCGTTGGTTTTCGTTAACGAAGACCTTCATTTTAAATTAATCCATCCGACAAAAATTCTAAGCTCTTAAATATTTGTACGCCTCTCAAATACTTTTGCTTGAAATTATCAAATTAAAATTTCAAAACTCGTCTCTTTAGCGTTAACGTAGGTATAGGAATTTTCATGAAGATATTTATAAAATAAGAATTATTAATAGAGTCTCTAGTAAAGTATCAAGTGGCTAATAAATAAATCATCCACTTAAAATAGTAGAGTAGAGTGTGAGAGAAGAGTAAATATTAATAATTTTTAGTGTTGATTGGCATTTAATTATCAAAATCTCGTAGATGTTAACAGGGCCGTATCTAGAGGGGGGCAGTGGGTGCGTGTGCCCCGGGCAGCAGATATCAGGGGGGCGGCAATTAAAGAAAGATTTTCTAAAAAAAGGTAAAATGATATGAATTTTGTATAGAAAATTTTAAGGATGGGGCGGCAAATTAAATTTTGCCCCCTTAAAAAATCTCCTAGTTCCGGCCCTGGATGTTAAACGTATATATGAAAGAAAAATTTTAAGATATTGTAAACTTGGAACATTTTTAATTAGGTGCTCAAATGTCTCCTCCCCCTCTCCAAATCTGAAGAGGGATTAAATTTAAAAAAAAATTTAATTTATTTGCTAAAGATTTTGCTCTTTATAGAAGATCTTTATAGTCTATATATAGAGATTGTAATCTTTTATTTGGGCTTTTTATTTTAATCAAAATAAATAAAATTTCAAGTATCAGTAGCAGTTTTTTTTTCTTTTTTTTTTTTTTTTTTTTTAGAAAAATAAGAAAATACATGAGTTTAAGCTCTCTCTTCAAATGGATTAAAAAGGACTTTCGTTAACTATCCAATTAATTTAATAATAAAACTTTAACAAACACAAATTTTATATACTATTTATGGGTCGTATTTTATTTAATTATTATGTAATAAGAAGCCAATAAAAATTCTTCAATTCCATCTCCGAATTTTATATCCTCTTATAATTGCGACTCTTTTTTAATTAAATACGTCAAAAAGAAATATTTATGATGAAAGCTTTAAAAGAAATCTGGCGTGACTGACCGCACAGCATATAACCTTTCTCTTAACTTAGGTAATCTAAAGTTATGTATGTTCTGTCCGATCATATTTTTTGTGTAGTGGTATATTTGCTGGGATCCAGTTTTTTGAATTGGCAACAATCAAAACGTGTATTTCCATCAGAATATTTGACCTGACCGCAATACTTTCTCTCTATAGTATTTTTTTTTACTTTCTCTTACCTATGTATATATGTAATATATATATAGAGAGAAAGTATTGGTTCATGTCAAAAATTCGATGTCGAGATTTTGATGGATCTTCACGTTTTGAGGTCCCCTGAATCCAAAAAGTGGTTTCGCGACATGGTCTGTCTGTGTGTCTGTGTGTGTGTGTGTGTCTGTGAACAAAATATCTCAAGAACGAAAAGAGCTAGGAAGTTGAAATTTTATATTTAAGTTAGGCACCCCCATGGGACGTGACACGAAGCTTTTGAACAAAATCGACCAAAAAGTACTAGCACTTTACTGATTCACTTTTTCAGTTTTTTTCGATTTTCTCAAAATTTGCTCCAACGATTTTTTTTTAAATTCAAAAATCAATTATTTTTTAGATTCTCTATAAAATGTATATTCTCATTTTGTGATTGAAATCTTCTGAAGACCACTTTACTCTTGTACTCCATAGAAAAGATAGGAGAAATGGTTGCCATGGTATCAAAATATAAATATTTTCCCATACTTATAAATTTTACATCTTGAATTCAATTGTACCCTACTGTCGGAAACTAAATACATGTCGACACAAAAATCTGGTGTGACAAGCACAGTACACAACTTTCGATTACCGAAGGTAAGAGAAAGTTGTGTGCTATGCGCCAGTCACACCAGATTTTTTAAGTAAATTTTCCCTCGTGACTCAAATAATCACTCCATTTTTCCCTGTTGTGAAAATCATTCGACCTTTTCTTTTTCAAAAAATTTTATAAATTCAATTTTGAATTGTTATATCACACTTAGAGAAACCCCCGGGTCCCCCATGTCACAATTAGTATTGTCCAGACCCCTCCCCCCTAACGCGATACGTATTATGTGGAAGACCCCTAAGTCTTAAACCCCACATTTCGAAAATTCCTGAGTGACAGCCTACCCCCTCTGTGAATAATTTCCATTTAAATCATTTAGTTGTTTGTAAAGCATAGAAATGCAATTCTAATATAGACATATACATACCGGTACATGCATATGCAGTATGTCTATTACATTATTACAAATTGGCTAATTAAATTTTAAACAATCATTGACTGATGATGGGTCATAAAATTTGATTTGAAACGTGAAATAAATTGTCTCGCTTCCATAATTTCCTTATTATTGGAGCTTAATCAGAAGAGAATTGACTACGGTGCGTTATTAAAGGCAGCGGACCCTCTAAAGCGACAAATAATTAACTTAACAATAAATAATAAAATGGTATTAAAAAATTCCAAACTTAATAAGTTTTGATAAAATTTATAATCAGAACCACATTTGGTCCATCCCACACTCCGAATCCGTTTCACCCTTAGGGTCCTCAACTAGGATCTCCTCTCATATGCTCTACAAATCTGAGAGCCAAATAATAACAAAAGAAAATGGGCTATTCAAAAAGAAAAATTTTCCTTCAGTAGACCTACTATGGATGATATGATGAATAATAATAGTAATGCAAAAGCAGTCAGGAAAAAGAAACAAATTATTTCATAAAACTAGTCGCTGAGAATTTTCTAGGACGGGAGATTTTTTTAAATAAAAAATTTTATACTTATTTATTAGATGTGTTAAAATGTACTATTAAGCCCGGGGGGGGGGGGGGAGGGGGGCGTGTACCCCACTTATACCGAACAGCGCGGGGGTTGGGCCGGGGGGGTGTGTGATTTTTTTTTACTCCCCCTGGGGCTATATAATTAAATAAAAATACTGAACTATATTATTTAAAAATTTATAAATAAGGGTTTTGTTTAATTTTTTTTTGGGGTGGGGGGGGCGGAAAGGAGGGGTGGGGGGGGGGGGGGGGGGAGGGGGAAAGAGAAAAAAGGGGTAAATTAAAAAAAAAAAAAAAAAATACAATTAATATTTATTAACTATAATATCTGAAAAAAAGGTAGGCCGGATATCGAACCACGGATCCGTCAATTTGTTTCATTCGTGGATTAATAGTAATCAAATAAATTCATAACCCGAATGGTAGGGGATGTTGAATACAAATTAACATCCGTGGTTCGACTCTCGAGGGTGTCTAGCTTTATTTCTGAGTTAATAAATTATTCAAATGGAAGATTTTTTTTTTGAAATGTAGGAAAAGTGGTTTTGAACTCTTGATCAGGAGGATGTTGGAAATGTTGTGAGCCAAGAGATTCTACAATTGAAAATTGGTCGATACATAGATTTTTTAATAAACATATAAGCTTATGCTGACCTTTGATTATCTCAAAACAATAGAAAATGGACTTACACCACTTTCAAAATAAACGGTCTATATACCAAATTTGAAATTTGAAACTCAAAATTCTAATTTAAAATATTCGAAAAACAAAATTTGATATACGGTTGGATCAAAAGACATGCAAACATTCCCACAGAAAAGTGCAAATTTAGCGAATGTCTTTGCATGTGTATCACTTTTCCAAATGGGGGAGTATTTCTTGAAAAATGTTATAAAAGGCCATTCCCCTCTACCTGGGGGGTGATACTTTCTTTCTCTCGTTACTGTCGACAATCATCAAGCTTGGAACCAATAAAGAACTTCAAAAGACATCTATTCTTTCTAAACCCGACAACGCCTGCAGGCAGGCAACCCAAATACCATCAAAAACAATCCAGGCCAGTGATTAAATGCAAATTCTCTATTTACAAATAAAAAAAAAAATCTGGTGTGACTGGCGCACAGCACACAACTTTCTCTTACCTTCGGTAATCGAAAGTTGTGTACTGTGCTTGTCACACCAGATTTTTTGTGTCGACATATATTTAGTTCCCGACAGTACGGAACATTTGAATTCAGATGTAAAATTTATAAGTATGGGAAAATATTTATATTTTGTTACCATGGCAACCATTTCTCCTATCTTCCCTATGAAATACAAGAGTAAAGTGGTCTTCAGAAGATTTCAATCGCAAAATGAGAATATACATTTTAAAGAGCATCTAAAAAATAATTGATTTTTGAATTTAAAAAAAAATCGTTGGAGCAAATTTTGAGAAAATCGAAAAAAACTGAAAAAGTACATCAGTAAAGTACTAGTAATCTTTGGCCGATTTTGATTAAAAGCTTATTTTTCCGGTCCCGGGGGTGTTTAAGTTAAATATAGAATTTCATCCTCGTAGCTCAATTCCTTCATGCTTAAAATTGAACACAGACACACCCACCCACCCACCCACACACCCACCCACCCACCCACACACAGACAGACCATGTCGCGAAAACCACTTTTTTGGATTCAGGGGACCTCAAAACGTGAAGATCCATCAAAATCTCGACATCGAATTTTTTGACATGAATCCAATACTTTCTCTCTATATATATATTACATATATACATAGTTAAGAGAAAGTAAAAAAAATATAATACATAATATTCCTATCAGTTGTTTAATATGCATTCCTTTGTTCTTGATGAGCATTTTTAGCCAGATCTGCTCAACTTAAAGCAATTAATCACGCTGAAACAAGTGTCTACTGTAAAAACAGCTATTATTTTAAAAGAAGGTGACAGATTTCTCTGGGCAATGGAAACAACAGGCAGCACTGATAACTTGCAAAATAATGATATTTTGATGCAAGTGTAAAGCAATATTTATAATAATTTTTAAGAAAAAAAAAGCGAAATTTATGTTAGTCAAATAATTAAATAAAGAATTTGGCCAGGACTGTATTCACTCTATTATTGAAAAAATATTCTTTGAAATAAATAGGAACGGAGTAAAAATGGCTTTTAAAAAAAATTTTAAAATAAAAAAAAAACTTTTTAATCAAGGGGGGAAAAAGGGGGGGGGGGGGGGGGGGGACCCCCCCCCAAATAATAAAAATCCTTAAAAATGAATACTTAAAAATTTGATTTGTATTTGTATTCTGGCAAACAAGTACAGAATGCGCCTTTAAATTACGAAATTAAGAAAAAATGTGTGTTGTGCGACGAGTCACACCAGATTACCCCCCCCCCCTCGAGAAACACCTCTGGATCCGCCCTTGTTTTATATAAAGTATATTTCGTATAAAAGTCCAAATATTCAACAACGTTAGTTCGATCAAATTAAGTAAATAGATAACCAATTCCACAATGAAGAAAGAAAAAAAAATCTAACAAGATGATTTCATGCCTTTTTTTGGAAAATGTTTTTCTGTTATCGTCTAAAAAATGGAGCTAAATAAACTTTTATAAAATTTAATACTCGGAAAAATATACGGTAGCTCAAGACACCCCGTTACTTGGATAAAATAACTTAAAGTAATATTATGATATTTTTTATAACAAAAATCAAAAAAAATTAAAGCAGGCTTCTCTAAATTTAAATAACTAAATAGGAATCACAATAACAGATTCGCTTTTCAAAAAAAGGGGTGAAGAAAATTTAGTAAAATTTCTTATTTTAATACAATCTCGGGTAAAAATGATTAAAAATGATCGAAAGATCCACACGCCCGCAGCAGGTCTGCATAGAGAATCTTTAGGAACACACAGGGATACACACGCACGCACCAGGGCCTCACATTTTTCTTCTGGTCACTTTTGATCTACTAACATGTGTCTGTCCCTGGTGTGGGCGTGTATATCCCTAAAGGTTCACTATGCAGACCTGCTGCGGGTGTGTGGATCCTTCGATCATTTTTAATTATTTTTACTCGGGATAGAGTTTTTTTTTGACTTAATAAACACATACTGAGGGTATTTTTTTTTAAACATTTGAATTATTGCCAAAAATTATTTACATAAAATTATCATTATAATTTTCGGTCAAATAATAAAAATATTTTTGAAACTTAATTTAGCAAATGACCTGATTATATTTAAATGTTTTTATAAATTCAACGAGAGAGAGAGAGAGAGAGAAGAGACAAACAGACGGACAGAAATCTTTAAATAGATTTTCAACAAGTAAACTGAATAAAAATCTAAATGAAGGGGAGATCTATCAAAACCAAATTAAAGGAAGAGCATAGACTCAGATTAATTTGAATAATCTAAATTTATTTTAAGAATTGGAATTTGGTTTCATACGCGATTATAAATAATTCTGGTAGTTTTTATTACACGTAGATGCTATCACTTTTATTTATAGACTTCTTAATATTCAAAAAGTTTTTTTTATTTAATTAAAAAATGATTTCGTTATAAAAATATAACAAATACGTGTTAGCATTTAGTTAATTATATTCTATTATTTGAAAAAATGTAAATGAATAAAAAACATTTTTTATAAAGAGAATAAAAACACTTGTTTCCTAAAAAAAAAACAGGTGTGAAATAATTACTAAGTTAATTTTGCCTCCGAATTATTAAAACATTTCTAAGCCTACAATATTGTTAAATATTCAGCCTAAGGGAATCATTTGTTCAGAACAACAATTCCTTTATCGAGAATTTAAAACAATTTAAAGTAGATTAGTAAAATATCAAAGGGGTCGCGGGTTCGGATCCCAGGTAGTCCGATGATTTTATTTAAGCCATTTAGATACCAAATGGCTTAAATAAGAAAGCCTGGACCCCCAATAGATATTAATTAACAACGGTTATCGTAAAAGTATATGGCCAAAGTTGCCCAAAAGACTGTGTATGTGTGTGTGAGTGTGAATTAGAAAAGTGTGTGTTGTTTTTGTTTTTTTTAATAAAAAAAAAAATATCAAAGAAATTCCAAGTATTTTAAGAAACAATTTCTTAAGATATTATTTTTAATAAAAATTTTATGTTAAAGAATCTACCGCTACAGAGAATACAGAGGCGTAACTACATTCACTGGCGCCCCCCTCAGGTACCAGAATGTCCCCCTCACAAAAAAAATTTGTTAATATAGAATTCCAAAAATCTAAAATTTAAATATATTTTATTATTTTAAAAAATATTTAACAAATACGGGCCCTGTACATTAAATTATGGACAAAATAGTTATCAACTAGGTAGTCCACCCGCCGCGAAAGCGTGGAGGTCCTGGTTCGACTCCAGGGGGTGCAATTTTGCCCAATTATAAGCACAAACATATCTCGCAAACTTGCTATCTTAAAATAGTTATCACTCGGGTAAAATCAGTACAAACAACTGATCTTAAGCAAATCGTTAATTTCTCTCACCCATTATGACAAAGTAGCTGAATGCAATTTTTATAATAAGTGATTATAAAAATTGCATTCATGGAATGCTCAGCTATTTTGTCATTTTGGATGGGAGAAATTAACAATTTGCAAAACATCTGTTGCTTGTATGTACTGAAGATGATTCCATCTCGCTAAGATCGCAATATCTACAAATAAACGGATAAAACGCAAAAGTATTTATTTTGGCTGTCGATCCTTAGAATAAAATTGTTAAAACTATTTGCAAAGTAGTGGTCATGCCCTAATGTACTACAAATCTATTTATTTTTTAAAGAATCAATAATGTAAGTAAACTTCGTTTGTTTCGTTGCTGGAAGGTAGGCAACCCAAATAACCAATTAATATATTTCCGTCCAAGAATGTTCGATTATTAATTTCACGGGAAATGTGTGGTCATTAAAAGAGAATCTCTAGAACAATGAAAGTTGGTTATATGTATATGAGTTTCTTTTCTTTCAACAACCAAATGTAAATTCAATTTAAAGAAAATATAGAGTTAATTACCTAAATTTTGAGCATCCCGAATTAACATGAGAAATTCCTCATGTTGAATAACTAGTTTGCTAATTAATACTAAAACGAACATTGTATTTCAAAACCAGGCCTTTTCAAATAACTTCATACAATATGTCAATAGAGGTACAGTACAAAGTAAAATATTCTCCCCACTATACCCCTATCAAATTAAAATCCTAATAAATCTCTCCATCAACATTCATAAAATCATACATATTTGAAAAAGTATTATTTTTGACACCTTAAAAATAACCTAAAAGTTATAAATAATTATTTTGACAAGGTTAATACATTATATAATTGAATATTTTTTTTTCGAAAATAAAATCATTCATTCTCTCTAAAAAAAAAAAAAATCAAGAATTAATAATGAGACTACGTCAATCAGAATTAATTTCATTTAACTATAAAAGCGAATATTTATCGAATAATTTTATTATTATTATTATTGAAAAAATTCATCCAAGTTGAAAGACAAGTAGATAAAATCAAATTAATTTATAATTATTGAAATGTCAAAGGAAATGGATGAAGACAGAAAGAGAGATAAAGTAAATAAAAATTGCATCAGAATAAAAATTTAATGAAATCATTAAATAATCATGAAAAAAAAGATCGATGTCTGTATTTTTAGAAGTGAAGGAAACGCCGCTTTCATTTGGAGTAGAGACAAGACACTTGTTTTATGATCCAAAGGTTAGTTTCAAAATCGCGAGGAAAAAGTGGCAAGTGTATATGAAGAACCATGAATGACATTATGTAAGAGAAAAAAAAATATGGAAAGCGACAGAAAAAACAAAGACCAAAATGAAATAACAGACGATTCCAAAAAAATTAGAGAAGCAGCAAGGTTGTCATGGGTGTAATTTGGCTGGAGGGGGACTAGCCATCCTCAGACGGCCTGGATTGTCTCAAATTTTCTTGGGGCGGGAATCCTTCTTGGGGTTTGCCCCCCCTCTCCCCGGGACCCCTAGTGACGCCCATGGGGGTTGTTAATGTGCATGGGATTACAGAATGTGCTGAAGTTGCTTGGCGTCTGGGAATTAATCCCTGTAAATGAACAATAAGGATAAGTTTGTATTATTATTATTACTATTTTCACAATTCTAATTTAACAGGAGTCGGCAACAAAGATATATTTTATTTTAACAGTGTTAGTTATATGAATTGATTTAAAATGATCCAAAGATATTTTTATAAAAGTTTATATAAGTAACAAAAAGAAGGAAAAAATTCTTAATAATATAAAATTTCAACCTCCTAGTTCTAAAGATAATTTGTTAACAGACACACGCACACACACACACACACACACACACGAGAGAGAGAGACCATGTTGCGAAAACCACTTTTTTTTGATACAGGGGACCTCAAACGTGCATTTCCATCAAAATCTCGACATCGAATTTTTGACATTATTCCAATATTTTCCCTTTATATATTAACATATATAGGTAAGAGAAAATAAAAATGATAAGATTTGTTTGACACTTACAGATATCCTACTTTATATAATAAATTATAATTTGCCCTATTTAAAGAAGTTTTCTTTTAGATGAGGAAAAAGGCCACTAGGTCAAAATATGGTTCTCACTCTATTTTCCATATAGGGCTAAATTTATTATGATTTTTTATGGATTGTAATTCATTAAATTAAAACAAGGAGATATGAGGATGCGTTACAAGGGCAGCCAAGGCGAAAAAATAAAACAAAAATCTATTTTTTGTCGACGTTTCGAGTGCCGATCGCACTCTTCATCAGGACAAAAATGAGGAAAATGATTCGACCTCGAAATACTAGAGTCTTCAAGTAAATATAAATTGGTTAAAACGTTGCTACACTTCCATGTCAAATAACTTGACGATTTGACATCATTTTTGTCCTGATGAAGAGTGCGATCGGCACTCGAAACGTCGACAAAAAATAGATTTTTGTTTTATTTTTCGCCTTGGCTGCCCTTGTAACGCATCCTCATATCATAATATCCAGCCATCAAGAAACAAGGAGAGTAGGTAGAGACAAAATCAGGTCTATTCTCTTAAAACAGACGTTAAAATTTAAAATAAACAAATGGTGTTAAAAAGTAATGTAAAAACAATCAGCGTTAAAAAAATGCTATTTTCTAAACAAAGTTTTAACAGCCACTTTAACATGTTGCTTTTAAATTTCAAAGCTATCAAAATCATAACCTTACTTTTTAGGGCCGCCATTTTTATTTTAAACACGACGTTAAAATATTAAAGGCACCCACTAGACATGACATTAATTTTTAACACTATTTACTAAATGTTAACGCTTTGGCTTTAAAGTTTTTGTTTACAGAATAGCTATTTGAGGCAAGGAAGTGATTTTGAATAGCATTTTTTAACGCTGATTGTTTTTACATTACTTTTTGGCACCCATTTGTTTATTTTAAATTTTAACGCCTGTTTTTAGAGAATAGACCTGAATGTATGTTTGAATTATGTGCGATCATAAAATGGTCTATCTGTCTGTGTTCAATTTAAAGCATGAAGGAATTGAGCTAGGAGGTTATATTTAAGTTAGGTACCACTTCTGGGGCACGAAAACAATTTAATCTTTATTTTTTAGATAAAGCTCCATGAAAGAATAATAGAAATGATCCATAATAATAAATATATTTATGATATGAAGTGATTTAAAAAAAAAACTTCACAATAAGCCCGATGCCTGGAGACGACTACAAGGTTGACTGAGTTTGAGATGGATTCAAATGAAAATGATTAATGAACTTGATCTTGAGAAAGGAATGAATGGCGAATACGAACACGGGATGATACGAGAATGAAAACCTTAGAAAATGGAATAGTGAATCCCCTGTTTTGGACTTCTATTATTCTAACCTCCTCGCTGGAATGGATAATCAATACAGGGCTGCTGCACTCAATGGAATGCAACCATGACTTTCGCCCCTTGCTCACTGATAATGATCCCTCCCCGGGAAAACACTTCAATGGTCAATTCAATACCGTTGATGTTCATACCAGGTATCGGTAAATTATGTTGACTATGCAATGTATGCAATAAGACATCAATGAATATAAGCACTAAATAAGCAATCAATTAAATCTTTTTAGGCGAGAAGGAGAATTTAATGCCCATTTGCACCACACATCTTAAATCTTAAGTTCGCTTTGGGCCTTCCATAACCTAAAAAATGTGGCATTTTACCTATTTAACTATTGATATAGAGAATATCTTTTTTTTTATTTTTGAAATAAATTTATCTTATTGTTATTATTTATGCGATGGAGGCACAAATAGAGGATCTTAAGACTGATTTCAAATTCATTTGTAAGATGTAAGACGAGCTCAAGATCTAAGATGTATGTGTTGGTTCAAACGGGCATAAAACATATTAAATAAATTTTACCATATTTTTTCATTTATGTAAAATTAATTTAAAGAGTAAAAATACCAACAATATTTTATTAGAGGCGTGTCACTTTCGGAAAAGAGATGACGTTATTACCTAGATTATAATGGGAAAAAGAACCACACACACAAAATTTGCACGTCTTCAACCATTATCAATGAAAGGTGACGTGAGATTAGGGAGGGACCCCCCCCCCCCCCGATTTGTGAGGCGAGTATGTTACTATTTATTTATTTTTGGCCTATAAAGGCCGGTTCCTTTACATCTTGTCACTAACCTTTGAATTAAAAAAAATCTGGTGTGACTGCGCACAGCACACAACTTTCTCTTACCTTCGGTAATCGAAAGTTGTGTTCTGTGCTGTCACACCAGATTTTTCGTGTCGAAATATATTTAGTTCCCGACAGTACGGTACATTTGAATTCAGATGTAAAATTTATAAGTATGGGAAAATATTTATATTTTGTTACCATGGCAACCATTTTTCCTATCTTTCCTATGAAACACAAGAGTAAAGTGGTCTTCAGAAGATTTCAATCGCAAAATGAGAATATACATTTTAAAGAGCATCTAAAAAATAATTGATTTTTGAATTTAAAAAAAATCGTTGGAGCAAATTTTGAGAAAATCGAAAAAAACTGAAAAAGTACATCAGTAAAGTACTAGTACTCTTTGGCCGATTTTGATTAAAAGCTTATTTTTCCGGTCCCGGGGGGTGTTTAACTTAAATATAAAATTTCAACCTCGTAGCTCAATTCCTTCATGCTTAAAATTGAACACACACCCACCCACCCACACACCCACACACCCACCCACACACCCACCCACCCACCCACCCACCCACAGACAGACCATGTCGCGAAAACCACTTTTTGGATTCAGGGGACCTCAAAACGTGAAGATCCATCAAAATCTCGACATCGAATTTTTGACATGAATCCAATACTTTCTCTCTATATATATATTACATATATACATAGGTAAGAGAAAGTAAAAAAGAGTTTTTTTCATTTCTAATTAGTTATCTAAGGTATAAGAAAAGTTTTGTGAAGTTCTTATTGTAATAAATTTATCATCGTTTTTGGACAATAAACAGTGATCCTTACACATCGAGTTCTCTGCATCCCTAGAGATTATTATAATTTTTTTTTTTTTTTTTTTTTTGTAAAAATGCTCGACTCCATTTTCAGATCGAAAATTTGATTGATATATTGTACATTTAAATCGAAAATTTGTATTTTAATCTTTATTTTTTAGATAAAACTCCATGAAAGAATAATGGAAATGATCCATAATGGATTGTTGAAAAGAAATATTCAAGCGACGCATTGCGCCAAACATTAATATGTATATATGGCATCATTATGTAAAAAAAAAAGTTTGGCCCCATCTGTTTTGTTAATTATTCAAAATTGAATACAAATAAATCCATTAATAAAAAAAAACAACTTGGGTCTTTAATTAATAACAAATCTGTCTATATTTTTTTTTTTAATTTTTTATTTAAAGAGTGTGCATGCAACCAAATGTATTTTTTTTTTATATATAGTGTGGCCTTATGATATGGTTGGTAATTTTTGCTGTTTTTTTCTTTTACAAAAAAAATGTAAAACCAATTATTAACAGTTTAGAATTTGGGTTCATGGGGGAGGAAAGGGGGGTTTAAAATTTTTTCGGAAAGGTGGGGGGATCCTCCCCGGAAAAATGTTTCCAGTCATCCAATTAGGCTATATCGTATATAGTGCTTTCTCTCTATATATATTTCATATATAGGGTAAGAGAAAGTAAAAAATTAATTTAAACTTTAAATTTTACTTTCTCTTACCCTATGTATGAAATATATTGGAAAATGAAAGTATTGCAATCATGTCAAAAATTCGATGTCGAGATTTTTTTATATAATAATCCATGGATCAAGAGATACAGATTTCACCCACCAGCATCCGTTTGTACTGCGGGGGCGATTTTTTTTAATTAAATATAAATTTTTGGATTTTCCTGTATTTGTTAAAAAAAAAATGATTTATTCATTCATTTAAATAAATATTTTGTAAGCAACCCACACAAGTTGTGTGACCTGATTGATTGTATAAAACAAAACTTTTAATTAGCTCAATATCATTTTTTCTTGTCATTTATTTTCCTCCTATAACACTCATTTGTGCAATAAAATTACAAAAAAAAAAAAACACAAATAAAAAAAACAAAAAAAAACAAAAACAAATTGCCAATCTAATTTTTTTTTCTATTCGAAATCTAATCTCTTTTTTAATTGTTAATCAAGGAGGAAAAATGCGAAAATATGCTGCTGTTGAAGAAATAAATTGACAATTTTTTTTTGCCTCCTGAAGATGTGAGGCACCCAAAAATACGTTTAAAACGATAACACAGATAGAATAAATTTAATCACAACAAAATTTAATTGATGCTGGATGCAGAAGATGATTTCGGAAGAAATAAAACAGCACAAAATTTTTTCACCCTTGGAAGAGAAGGGATTATTAATTATAATTAACCGAATATGAACAAGTAACTCAATGTGTAACGAAATTAAGTGGATGAGCATTGATGGAGAGGGGTAAATAAAATATTAGCTTCATAAAACATGGGCAAACAAATATCTACAGGAAATCTAAACAGAGGCGATATATATACCTCAAAACGAGTATATCCATCAACATCTGGTCATCGAATTTTTGACATGAATTCAATACTTTCTCCCTCTACATGTATATAAACATATATAGGTAAGAGAATGTAACAAATATGATTAGACAATGATCACAACGTGCTCTGAGGAGTTATGAACGAAACAATAGAATAGCAAGGTAAATACAAAAATTACCAGCAGTGGTATTAATTATAACATTTTGTTTGAGATAATAAATTTTCTACAATTCGATATTTGAATATTAAATTAATGGGGGAATTTTATTATTATATCTTAAGCTAAAGGTTAGTTTTTTTGAGATTTAACTTTCCTTATCTGATCCATTTTAATTTGCAAAAAGAATTATTATAAGAGGGGTGGAATTATAAAATAGCAGGCCGGTGGAAAAGAAATTAATTTATACCATTCTAAAAATATTACCTTACACATTTTTTACTTTCTCTAACCTAATATGAAATATAGACGACTAAAAATCAACGGAAATACACGTTTTGAGGACATTTCCTGAATATAAAGTTCTTTTGATCGATCCTTTAGAACTATTTCACCGGTTTTAAACTTGATTCAAAGAGTCAAATTGAAGAAAGAGAAGGTAGTCAACCCTCCTTTAACATCTATCTCTCTTATTTTCTCATCATAAAATGAATTTTTCTTTTTTTAATAAATAGAGGAAGGAAACGAAAAACGGGAATCCTCCCCAGGGTTATCCAAAATGATAGGAAAACCACAACTCGTGGCATATATGATTGAAGAGAGTAAAGCTTGGCATCCAATGCTAATCTTCATCTTGTTTACATTTTCTTAATGCCCCTTTTTTTCTTAAGCGATTCGGATGCTGATGATGCTGACCGCAAGAGAACATCAAGATCGTTCGTTTATTTCCATGCTGTCTGTCTATTTTCATGATGAAGAGTCTCCTTCTTTTTATATTTATTTATTTGTTTAATTTTTTTTTTTTTTAAACAAACCACAGTTGAAACTGGAACGGATTTCTGGCCAAGAGTCAAAAAAGAACTTCATCTTTTCTTTTTCTTTTTTTTTTTTTAACTCATCAATCTGTTTCGTTGATTCACTTGACGTCAATTCTTTCAAACACCCACATATTGATTCAAAGGGGGAAGAGGGGGAAATTATTATCGAACAACTAACAATCTTTAAATAAATGAGAAATTATCAAATTGTATCTTTAAAAACAAAACATCTGAACATAATGTGTATAGACATTTGAATATATTTATAATTCACTCTTGAAATTGCTGTCTGTGTTCAATTTTAAGCATGAAGGAATTGAGCTTTGAAGCTGAAATTTTAAATTTAAGTTAAACACCCACCTAGGGCGTGAAAATAGGCCTAAGCTTTTAATCAAAATCGGCCAAAGATTACTGATTTACTTTTTCAGTTTTTTTTTTTTTTTCGATTTTCTCAAAATCTGCACCAACCATTTTGAGTAAAATTCAAAAATCAATTATTTTTTAGATACTCTTTATGTATATTCTCATTTTGCTATTGAAATCTTCTGAAGAGCACTTTACTCTTGTACTTCATAGGAAAAAGTTAGGAGAAATGGTTTCATGGTAACAAAATATAAATAAACAAATTCAAATGTACCGTACTGTCGGAAACTAAATATATCTATACACAAAAAAATCTGGTGTGACCAGCACAGAACACAACTTTTGATTACCGAAGGTAAGAGAAGGTTGTGTGCTGTGCGATCAGTCACACCAGATTTTTTTTAATTTTAGGAATAATTTCTAAAATTATTTGATTTGGTATCTTGGAAGTCAAATGTTTGTTATAGAATCCTTATGAAAGGATTGATATATGCTTATTAATTCCATGATACTCTAAATGTATGTATCCATGTGTATCAGAGGGTTATAGAGAATGGGGTATCTGTGCCTGGTCGTTATCTCTCTGTCTTTGACCCTCTTAACGCTTCAACGGAAGAGCAAGCATCAAATGGCGTGACAAGATTCAGAACAGGCTGAATAATAATATTTGTTAATAATAATGGCTTTGCGCAGTGGCGTCATTTCAACTTTATCTTGGGAGAGGGGGGGCAAACATTTTTTCTTAAAATTTACTTACAAAGAGGTATTCAAATTTGGGCAAAAAATATTTAATTTAAAGCCAATTTCCACTAGGTCATGCCGCTGCCGTGCGCTACTCTATATTAATTAATATATATAGAGAAAAGGTATAGGTAAAAGAAAGTAAAAATGTGTTGATCTTACTTTATGTCAAACGACTTTCTCCTATTGTAGTTTAACGAATGAGGTATTGTTCTGTCTCATCCAATTTTTGTAAAAAATTTATATATATAAATTATTTCGAATCATAAAGTGGCCAAACAATTTTGAGAGGAATGTGAAAATAAACAATATATACAGAGTATCTTAAATTTCATCTAAAAAATTTAATAATTTCAATCAAAATCGTTTATAATTATTTTGAGAAAAAATATAATCAAAAGAACATCAATAGTAGTCGGTTGGCAGATTGACCTGAAAATTTTTTAGGCTAGTTATCCCACTTTTGAGATATTTTATTCACCCACACACATATAGACCATTTCAAATTTCAAAATCGAATTTTTGATGCGATCATAGTTTTTTTTTTTTTTTTTTTTTTTTTTTTTTTTGTAATGGGTGCAGCAACCAGTGGCAACATGCAGCCAGGAAGAACCCGAGTAAAAATGAATAAAAATGATCTAGGGATCCACACGCCCGCAGTAGGTCTGCATGGTGAACCTTGAGGGACACACAGGGATACACACGTCCGCACCAGGGACACACACAGTAGATCGAAAGTGACCAGAAGAAAAATGTGTGTCCCTGGTGCGGACATGTGTATTCCTGTGTGTCCCTCAAGGTTCACTATGCAGACCTACTGCGGGCATGTGGATCCCTCGATCATTTTTAATCATTTTTACTCGGGAATATATTAATAGTTAAAAAAATAAAATACTTTCTCTCTATATATTCATATATAGGGTAAGCGAAAGTAAAAGAGAAGCATAAAAGGGGAACTCAACTGCAGGAACTGAGAAGATGTCTGTTGAGATTAGACTTGAAATTCTGAAGATTGTAGGGGAAGAAAGACGCAGGGAGCTTGTTCCATTCACGGTAGGTCAAGAGGACAAAGAAATAATTAATATAATTAATAATATTTCTCTATAGATTTTCTACATAAGTTATAAAAATGTAAGATTATTTTTAGTGAAAAAAATCAAGTCCCATGTTCCTCTAACAAGTAAGACTTTCGCTTTCTTTTTATTAAAACCTTATAAATGATAAATTTTGTTATGTTCCGGCAAATCCAGGTCAAAAAATTATAATAATCCATAAATAATAGAATGATTATTATTGTAAAACCTTTTAAACCCTCCCGCCCCAAAAAGGAAGTAGAATCTGATGCTGGTGAAATAAAATTACTCTTTTGTTTTGACACGGGCTGTCATCTGAGTGGAGGGAGAAAGCACTTGGGCAAAGATTGGCCACCATCGCTCCGGTTTCAATGATGGAGACGTCAATTAATGGGAAATGTGATACACCGAAGTGGGAGGTGATTGAGAGATCACTCGATAGCTGTCGACGGCGGTATGCTTCAGCTTGGAAGAGAAGGGATTATTAATTATAATTAACCGAATATGAACAAGTAATTCAATGTGTAACGAAATTAAGTGGATGAGCATTGATGGAGAGGGGTAAATAAAATATTAGCTACATAAAACATGGGCAAACAAATATCTACCGGAAATCTAATCAGAGGCGATAGCTTGAGGAGAGTTCACAAAACATCTTAAATCTTGCTTTTTTTTTTAATGAATGACAAAGACCAACGACCCCCTCCCCCGTGATTGAGGAATTAAAGTTAGTAATAGTCTATATGAAGGGTTCAGAGCAAAAGGGAACCGAGTTCACTTTTTACTCTTTTGAGAAAAAATGAATCGAAGTTGAAGCCTTATATTTAATTCCCCTTAAAATATACAACATTTATTTATTTTACATCTCAGAAATCATTAAGAACTTAAATTATACTTTATCTAAGTACACTATATTCAGATTTTTGGATTTTTAGATTTTTCAGATTTTTTTTGCATTAAGGAACTGCTGCATTCTGGAGGATTAGTATGAACATAGTTCATTATTACACCGAATAACTACCATAATTTACTATCCAAAAAGGGAAAAATAAGACAATTGTTTTCTTTTGGACGTGGTCCACTTTTGCTTTGAACCACTCATATAGTCAATATTGATATTCTTAAAGTCAAGGGGTGCGGAGTCCGTAGAATATTGATAATAGCAGTTGATATAAATAAATGTTCCTGGATAATATGTATCGATTTAAAACATATGATAAGTAAGTATTGATTATAAAGTCCATATGGCCTCAGGTGGCGAAAAAAGTTAAAAAAAAAAAGAAATTGTTTGGTGCAAATATGGGCGAACAAATATCTACAAGTATATATATATATATCTTGGATTGTTTCTCAATGAAAAACTTTTTTTTAAACTTTTAATCTATTGCCTATTTATGTTAATATATAAAGAGAAAGTAGGCTATTTCATTCATGTCAAAAATTCGATGGCGAGATTTTGATAGAAATACGCGTTTTGAGGCCTCCTGAGTCAATAAAAATAAGTCCTCAAATAATACTAGGCCTATAGTATTAGTATGTAATTTACTTGGCTTCACTGAGTCAAGAGAGATATGCCCGAGCTTGGCCTGTCAGAGACAACAAACAGCACTGGATAGGGAGGAGTGGAGGGGGAGTGTAACCACACACCTTGGGATTAAGGAGAAGAAAGAAGGTTGGTACGTAATTTATGATGTACTTTTTCGATAAAAATTCTTAAATTTATTTTTTACATGCTCTTTAAAATGTGTATTCGTATTTTGCTCTCAAAATTGTTTCAAACATACTTTATTCTAGTACTTTATAGGAAAGATAATAGAAATAGTGGCCAAGTGGCCAAATCAAAATATAAATAAATATTTTGTATTAATTATAATATACTGCCTAAAACTAAACTCGACACAAAAAATCTGGTTTGACAAGCACAAAACACAACTTTAAATTAAGGTAAGAGAAAGTTGTGTGCTGTGCAACCAGTCTTCTTCTTTCTTCGCCTTAATCCCGCGATCCGGGGTCGCCGGAGGGGGGTGGGGGTATTTGCGACCGGGGGAATAGAACAGGCCGGCCCGTCGCACCGTCTGGCGGCTGTTGAAAATATAGAAGGAAAGAGACTGGCATACAAAGAACAGAAGTACTGCCAGTCCCAGCTCGGGTAGCTCGTGGTCGCCAGCCACGTACCCACAAGATGTGGGCCCCTGAGCAGAACCAGTCGCACCAGATATTTTAAAACATATATGCAAAAATTCATATTTTTGATTCATATTTTTCTCTTAGATATATGTATTATTTTTTTTTTTGATCTCCATGTTTTGAAATATTGTATATTAATGATATAAAATTCAAACAATTTTTATTTACCTTGATGATTTTAATTCAAAAACAACCCCTTTTCTTTTTTTTTTTATTGATACTCAAAAGAAGTTTTAATAAAGTCTTATCTTCATGTGAAATTAAAAGACCCTTAATTATCCTATGTTTATTATTTACCATCTTGAGGTAGTATTTACTTTCTCCCGGCTGTTTGCTCTTTCCTTCCCTTATGAATCCCTTATATTACATCAAGAAAGAGAAGGAAAGCCTCTACTCAGCAGTGGAATGGAGGGGGAAGAGGGTGATACTGGTGGGTGTTCAAGTCAGTCTATTTGAATTATAGATCTCAAGGGTGGTCAAAGTTGGTCTCTTATTCAGCTGCTCTGCTTGCTAGCTAAAGTTTAATAAGTCCCGAGAGGTTGGTACTGAAGAGAAATTGAAAAAAAAAAGGATTTTTCTTTTAATAATAAATATGTAGGTAGTGCAAGTATATTCATGTATAATCATCTCTCTTTTTAATTATTAAGGATGGATTGAGATTGGGGAGACAATGAAAGAGATTTTAGAGTTTTCTGAACAAATAAACTCAAAAAAGAAGAGAGCAAAAGCAGTGTAAATAGAATTTATGTAAAAATATATAACTAGGCGACTACCAAAGGTCGAGGATTCGCATCCCGTCCCAGGCAAAAAAATTGTATTTGGATGAATTGAAATAAATAAATGGGAATTTAAATGGCCTCAGATGCGGAAAAAATCCCTTAAAAAAATTTAAAAAAACTAGCCTACTAACCTCTTATGAGGTTGTTTTGTTGATGCAGTGAAAATTTAGAATGAAAGAAAAATGCATGTGAAATGATATTTCTTAAGTTTAAAAATCTGGTGTGACTGGTCGTACAGCACACAACTTTCTCTTATCCTTTTGCAAGAGAAAGTTGTGTACTGTGCTTGTCACATCGGATTTTTTGTTTCGAGATATATTTAGTTGCTCTTAGCACTTTAGTTCCAAACTTGACCACGCGATGAATCATAGATGGCGCTGAGTTACGAATGCTTCAACATCAATAAAGTGTACTTCAAACAATTTCCACAAAAAATTTCACTGATATACTTTTTAAAGAGCATCTAAAAAATAATTCATTTATGAATTTTAAACAAAATCGTTGCAGCGAATTTTGAGAAAATGGAAAAAAAACTGAAAAAGTAATTCGGTAAAGTACTATTACTTTTTGGCCGATTTTGTTGAAAAGCTTATTTTCACCCCTTGGGGAGGTAGCTAACTTAAATATAAAATTTCAACCTCGTAGCTCTTTTAGTTCCTGAGATATTTTGTCATTTTACTTAAGAACCTGAAGAAATTATCTCGGGCCGGATAAAAAAGTTTCATTTGCTGCACAGTGTTATCATTCAATTCAACGAATATAAATCAAATAAACAATAAGTTTTGTATGTGAAAATATGGGAATTTTGTGGAAGTGTAAAATAATGTAGGAAGATGATTTTTTTTTTTATGTATGTGAAATTGTAGCACCTGTATACAGGGTGCTCGGAAATAACAGGTAGGCCTACCTAGAAAAGGAGATGATTCTACATGAAAAAATAAGACTTTTTTTCCTATAAACTTAATATGCCCAGACGCTTCGTTTTCAAGATACAGGGGGTTGAATTTTTTTTTTTTGTTTTTTGCTAATATCTCGAGAACCGTTTGAGATACAATGTTTAGCTTTTGTACACGATTTATGTTCATTAGTCTACTATGAAAAAAATTCAACTTTGACCCCTTGTATCTTGAAAACGAAGAGTCTGGGCATATTAAGTTTATAGGAAAAAAAGTCTTATTTTTTCATGTAGAATCATCTCCTTTTCTAGGTACCTGTTATTTCCGGGCACCCTGTAGAATGAAAAAAGATCAAAAAAGAATAATGTGATGTAACAAAATCACTCAATTTGTATAGCAAATGGCTAAAAAAAATAAATTTACTTATTTACTCCTAATTTATTTGACCAGAAATGACAAAACCATTTCCAATCATCATTTCTCTACTCTCTAAACTAACAGTGGAGAAATGAAATATCATCCAAAGAAATGTTCCTTTTTTTCCATTTTCCCTATTATATAATACAAATTTTCAATATTATTGTTAGTCCTCTGTGAATTTTCCTGGCCCATTTGCATTGATTATTGACTTTCTTATCTAAAGTGGTCCTTTTCTCTTTTCTTTTTACCCTTGTGAGATGTCCTCAACAAATGTTTGCCCTTGTCCTCCTCTTTATTCCTTCTTTTTTCTTCTTCAATGGACTTGATTCTGTCTCATTCTCTAGCCTCTTTTCTGAGGGGCACAGAATGAGATAGAGAGAGAGAACGTGAAGATATTTTCCAGTCAAGAAGAGGAGTACCATCATCTCTCTATCAATTCAAGTGCTTCACCCTTCCTCCATCGGCTTTTAAGTGTGTTTGTTTTAACAAAAGAAGGACTCTGAGGATACTAATGGCATTAAAATAATAGGAAAAAAAATCCTAAGATCCTATTCGACCAACAAAAAATAAAGGAACTTCCTGAAATTTTTAAACATGTAATATAAACCTTTTCTTTAATCTGTTGTAGGGTCATTCAAAGTAAAAAGAAATGTTGTCAAAATCTTTATGGTTTAATTAGAAAATCCTCTCATTTGGATGTTGCAATTTTATAGAGAAACTAATCAAAAGATTAAATGGAGAAGAATATAATAACCTTAGAATTAGTGATAGAGAAAGTTTTTCTTTTAAGAAAAAAGAAAAGGAGATTCTCTCGAAAACTGCTTACCATTTTCCATAATTAAAATATTTTCGAAAAAAGAGAAATTTCGTAAATTAAAAAGGAAAGTTGACCGATCTAGAGAGAGACTAATGAGATTTTCTATTCAAAAAAATTAATAGATGTATAAGGATGTAGAAGAAGCTTTCTTTTTAGAGGAAATTTCTTTGAACTGTATCTATACAGAAATGGCCAGGCCAACTTGAAAAAATTTTCTACCTATAAACGAGTCAGTAATGAAAAACTGCAGGCCAGTTGTGAATAGATTTATTTTGTACTAAAATGAAAGAATAGTAAATGGTAGGCTATCATTTGGAAAATAAAATAATAAGATGATTTACTTTTTGAATTAATCAATTTGTTTCAATGTCTTCTATTCGCCTAAATCAGACCAAAATATTATAATATCTCCTTTAAATATAAAATAAACAATTTAAAAAGATTTAACAAAATAAAGTAGAAAAGAAAACTTTTAAGAGCAGTAGACGATGGCTGCAGGAATTTGAGAAAAAGTCGAATGGGCAGACAGCCAGTAAAGAGAGGAATCAGCATAGTTTTCTAGTTGTGAAGGTTATTTTTTTGATGGTGTAAAAAAATAAACTTATAATGACATATTCCAAGATATAGAAGAAGGAAAACAAAACGCCGACTGGACAACTTTTTTTAGAAATAATTTTTAATTTAAATTAATGTGCCTTATTATCACCAACTTGCCTTTAAGGACAATCTTAAGGAATTTTCGGAATGAGAATAATCTACAAACAAGGAAGAACGTCTTTGTTTTCTCTTAAGACACGAAAAAGCCGATTCGGGCCTACAACAATGACAATCTAACCTGAGGGCTCTATTCTATTTATTCTAGGCTTATCATATTGATAAGTTATAAAAGAGAGAGGTGCTTTTCAAATTTATAATTCTAATAAAAACAAAGAATATTATAAAAATATGGTCTTGGTAAAACAGTGGAAGTTTAAAAAATAATATCAAATATTTGTCCGCGGGGTGGGAAGACACTACTGGAGTTTTATTAAAATTTGGGATACCAAAATATTTAAAAAAAAATCTGGTGGGACTGATCGCACAGCACACAACTTTTGGTAACAGAAAGTTATGTTCTGCTCTTGTCACATCAGATTTTTTGTGTAGAGATATATTTAGTTCCCCCGATATATTAAAATTAAAGATGAACAATTTATAAACTTGGAAAAATATTTATTTTGTTACCATGGCAACCATTTCTTCTATCTTTCCTATCAAGTACAAGAGTATAAAGTGTTTGTTCAAAAGATTTTAAGGGCAAAATAACAATATACATTTTAAAGAGCATCTAAAATATATTTGATTTATGAATTTTAATCAAAATTGGTGGAGCGAATTTTGATAAAATTGAAAAAAAAACTGAAAAAGTGCATCAGTATAGCACTAGTAGAACTTTAGGGCCGATTTTGTACAAAAGCTTCATGTCTTCACACGTACCGACTCATAGGTCCATGTACTTACTATATGTGTACTTATATAAATTATAGATTTTATTGATCGACATGCACTAAGTCCCTGAACTATGCTATTACACTAGATTTCATCGCCTAATTTGCCATCAATAGAGTGTGAACCGGCTGGTTTTAGGGGTGTATGTAGAGGCTAATTATTTATTTATTTATTTTATTATATGAATACAATCATAGATATGCGAGATAAACAATTCAACTTAAATGAAAATAAAAAATATTTTTAACTTAATGAGGAGAAGAAAATTGGGAAAAATTATTGTAGAAATAGAAAAGGCCTGGTATTATTTATTTCTTGGAATTAAAACAATATTTTTACCACAAGTTGAATCGACTGCAGCTCCACGAGTGTAAGATTTTAATAAGAGGCTTAGAGAGTAGCTTGTTATGGAACTCCTCATGAATGGAGTGGGAGTAGAATGTTGGGGATTTGCAAATGGAGGCTGTCTTTAGGAGATAAAAAAAAAACCGGGAGAGTGAAAAAGAAGAGAGAGAAAGATTTATATTAATAAAAAGGAAAAGTATAATGCTGTCATATTTCTTTTAAGCTTCATATATATTTATTTTATACTAAAAGGTGAACGTATTAGGTCTTGACTTAAATGTAGATTACTTCTATAAATTTCCCTCCCCTCTTTTTTTCGCTTTTTTCTAGTGCTGGGAAAAAAAAGGTGGCGTATGCCATTAACCTTAATGAATTTTAATACCAACAGGGAGAGAGAAAGTCCAAACCCCATTAAAGTTGGGAAAAGAAAAAAGAAAAAATCCAAGTGACATAGACATTTTTTACACTCTTTGAATTAATCATTTAACTTTGAAACCATCATATAAACTTTCGCCTTATAGAGAATATTAGGTGATAAAATTTTTTTTTTATAATATATCAACTGGACTCGTTTGATGGAGAGCGAAGGGTTCAGAAATGGAAAAGTTTTCGGCTCTATATAAGAGAAAAAGTCAAAAGAGGGGTTTTGAAAAGAATGGATATGTAACTGTTACTAATTTTGAAAGGTCTATGGCCGGCAGTTTATGAAGAAAATAACAAAAATGGAGCTTTTTCGGTCAATGTTATTCAATGAAAACAAAGCCGACGTTTCGTTCTTAGATTGGGATCATTTTAAAGCTTTTGTTTAATGATAGCAAAGATAAGTTATGTTTATGGATCAGTGGATCCATAAAGTGGGTCTTGTGGCACCAATTTTTCATTTTATTTATATCGCCTGCTGAGAATCATAGTGGCATAAGTCCGAATTTCAACAATTCGAGAAAAGGCGTTTGAAAAACATACACATTTAAATAGCCAGGCCACAAATTAATAGGCCAGAATCAATAGTAAAGAATGGAAATATATTTTCGCCACTTTAGTACGCAAAAAACAAGACGTTTTAACAACGTTTCGTAGGCTTAACTCAAAAATTGAATTTTCGGACTTTCGCCACTATGATTCTCAGAAGGCGATATATTTATTGTATATCCCTTATATATAATATATAATTATATATGATAGATTTTATCAATACTGGGCTCTCGGACTAGGAAACAGAAGATCGCCTTGATCTAGAAAGTCACGTCTAAAGCAGAACTACCCTGTTCTGTTCTGAGTCTCAATTCACAAAACTCCCTTCCAAAATGATAGAAACTGAGGTACCCTGCCAGTGCAAGTCGTAATCAAGAATCTTTCATTAAATATCGGATAAACCAGAATGTTAACAGAATAAGCCTCGAGTCAGACAGCGCTCTGTTTATCTTAAAATTCATCATACAGATCAAAAGCTGAAATAATTTTTAAATCTTTAGTTAGCTGTCATTTTTTGAGTTACGTAAGAGTTACTGTTTAATTACAGTTCAGTGGAAATAAAATAATATTTATATCGAGAAATATCCATAAAAATTTTATACGCCCATCGATGGTTTTCACGTTATCTAAGTAGAGATTTTTGAAATTCTCATATATTATTTAAAAGGCTACAACTCAAAGGTGAAACAATTCTAGATTTGTTGATAGACTGAAAGAGGGAGAGAGAGAAAGAGGACTTTGTAAATAAAAATAAAATGAGCTTTTTGTAAGTTTGTAATGGAAGAGTGAAAACGTGTATGGGTTTGTGTGTGGGGCCTATATATATTTATATAAAGCTTGATATTTATTAAAGCCCTCTCGCTCTCTCTTATAGTGTATATTTGAAGCAAACCGCAAACATTAACATGACAAACAATAGAACATGTTGGGTACATGGAGTAGAGCATACTAGTCTCGTCTCATGTACAGTACAATTAGGCAAATATCTTTAAATTCTCTTGGTTATATGAGGGTTCCATTATTTACTCATGGAGGATCAACGAAGAGACAAATAATATTCATTTAATTTTTTATTAATTTTCATCTTTTATTATTAAAATAAAATTTTCATTTTAACCAACATTCTAATTAACCTAAAAACAAACGAAATTATTATTTACTTGGCAAATATTATCTCGAAAATTATTTTGAAACTTATTAATCAGAGAGCCCACTGCCCTTGGAGTAGTAAAGACGAGTAGTGTCCTGAATTTAAACGTCACGTCACACCAAGAGTATTCAAAATTATTTTTAATAATTGAGAAGTTAATTTTTGGATTATGGCTAGTAAATAAATTTGTTGTTTTTGCTTACTGGGAAGTAGGCAACCGAAAAAACAAATTCATTAATAAATTATTCCTATACCCAATCTGTTCGTTTTTAAGAGAAATAAAAACTTGAATCTAGTTCAAATATTAATAATATTGTTTTTAATCAATCTAAATTTTATTTTTTTTATATATTAAATAGACAATTAAAAAAATTCTTTTTAAATTAATTTGACATTTAATTTCAAATGAATCGAATTATTAATTTAAAAGTAATATAACTAATTATATTCTTTGAATATTTATGTTTGCATGTCGGTTTATGTTAATATTATAAATGCAAACGGATCGATTGAGATAAAAAAAAACTAATTTTAGAATATTTGTCACGTTCGCTTTAAAATATCCTTTATACTTTAAAAAGAGAGAGAGAGAGACATTGAGAGAGGTATTTTGTATGAAAAGAGAAAAGAAAATGAGTCAGAAACACGTGACTCTTTATGTATAATATACAAAAGGGACTACAAACAATAATAATATCACGGTGAGATTTTGATTATTATTAAAAGTATATGTATATTAATACACGGTATATTTAGTATATAATATGCTTTAGTAAAAGTTGTTTCTCAAATTGGAATAAACTCTATCTATTATAGTATCACATCCCGTGTGCTTTATTAAAGGAGAGTTATTAATAAAAAAAATAGGCAAAACTTATTACTCCAACCCAATAACAACATTCCTATCATTTTTACTTCTACTGTATAAGTTTTAAGCCCATTTCACATTAAATATATGCTTTAGAAATATTTGATTTTAATTTTATTTATTCATTATGCTTGTAAATTTAAATGTAAAAATTCATTTTGATATTTTGTTAAAAGAAAGGCCCCAGCAAAAAGGTACGAGGGATCCCCACGTCTGCAGCAGGTCTGCATAGTAAACCTTTAGGGACACAGGGATATACAAGCCCACACCAGGGACATTCAGAGATACACACGCCCGCACCAGGGACACACACAGTAGATCGAAGTGACCAGAAAAAAAATGTGTGTCCCTGGTGCGGGCGTGTGTATCTCTGAGTGTCCCTGGTGTGGGCATGTATATCCCTGTGTTCCTAAAGGTTTACTAGGCAGACCTGCTGCAGGCGTGTGGATCCCTCGATCATTTTTAATCATTTTTACTCGGGGGAGGGGGGGGGGGAGATATGCCCTACAGTTCGAGAATCGGTATACTCTTTGAAAAATATTTTTTTAATTCTATCTATAATGTTAATTTCACTTCTCTAGTGTTTAGTATTGATACACGATTTTATTTCAAGGGTCGTTTGACCTGAAGCTTAAATATATATTTTTTGAAACTGTAGAGAGGGATGACGGAGACGAGCAAGGGCTCCAGGGGGTGCATGGGGGCGCTAGGCGGAAAGCACGCCAAAGGCGGGCTTTGCGACTATCATATGATAAAATTATTCAATTTAATTCATTGCAGACAGATTATAGCTCAAAATACAGATACAAGATGCTCTACTCTCTAACCTCTAACGACCACGGAGGGGGGGGGAGATTAAATTATTTATAAGTTACTTCTCTTAAAGAAATATAGTTTAATAAATATGAGGATGTGGCATAGGGCAGCCAAGGCGAAAAATTAAATAAATTTTTTTTTATTTTTTGTCGACGTTTCGAGAGCCAATTGCACTCTTCATCAGGACAAAAACGATGTTAAGTTTTCAGATTAGTTGACATGGCAGTCTAGCAACGTTTTTAGCAAATTTATATTCTCTTGAAACCTCTCTTTACTGTTCCGAGGTCGAAACATCGACAAAAAAATAAAAAAATTTTATTTTATTTTTCGCCTTGGCTGCCCTATGCCACATCCTCATATCATAAATATCCAGCCATCAAGAAACAACTAGTTTAATAAATATTAAAATAATCAAGGTAGAACTGTCATGAGTGTTTACTAGAAGATAGGCAATCCATATGACCCATTTACTATTGAATTTTCCGATTAATTATTCTTAGAGCAATTAACCGAAAAATTCAGCGATCGATGAGTTAAATCTGGGGTCGGCGGATGCACATCGAAGTGCATGTGCCTCAAAGCCATGGGGTGATTTTATAAACAAAAAAAAAATTCCAAATATGATTATGATAACAATACTTTATTCATTTTTTTACTTTCTCTTACCTATGTATATATGTAATATATATATAGAGAGAAAGTATTGGATTCATGTCAAAAATTCGATGTCGAGATTTTGATGGATCTTCACGTTTTGAGGTCCCCTGAATCCAAAAAAGTGGTTTTCGCGACATGGTCTGTCTGTCTGTGTGTCTGTGTGTCTGTCGTGTGTGTGTGTTCAATTTTAAGCATGAAGGAATTGAGCTAGGAGGATGAAATTTTATATTTAAGTTAAATACCTCCCGGGACCGGAAAAATAAGCTTTTAATCAAAATTGGCCAAAGAGTACTAGTACTTTACTGATGTACTTTTTTCAGTTTTTTTCGATTTTCTCAAAATTCGCTCTAACGATTTTGATTAAAATTCAAAAATCAATTATTTTTTAGATGCTCTTTCAAATGTATATTCTCGTTTTGCCCTCAAAATTGTTTGAAGCACACTTTACTCTTGTATTTCATAGGAAAGATAGGAGAAATGGTTGCCATGGTAACAAAATATAAATATTTTCCCATGTTTATAAATTTGACATCTTAAATTCTAATATATTGGCGGAAACTAAATATATTTCGACACAAAAAATCTGGTGTGACAAGCACAGAACACAACTTTCGATTACCGAAGGTAAGAGAAAGTTGTGTGCTGTGCGCCAGTCACACCAGATTTTTTACTTTCTCTTCCTATGTATATATGTAATATATATATAGAGAGAAAGTATTGGATTCATGTCAAAAATTCGATGTCGAGATTTTGATGGATCTTTACGTTTTGAGGTCCCCTGAATCCAAAAAAGTGGTTTTCGCGACATGGTCTGTCTGTGTGTGTGTGTGTGTGTGGGTGGGTGGGTGTGTATGTGTGTGTTCAATTTTAAGCATGAAGGAATTGAGCTACGAGGTTGAAATTTTATATTTAAGTTAAACACCTCCCGGGACCGGAAAAATAAGCTTTTAATCAAAATCGGCCAAAGAGTACTAGTACTTTACTGATGTACTTTTTCAGTTTTTTTTCGATTTTCTCAAAATTCGCTCTAACGATTTTGATTAAAATTCAAAAATCAATTATTTTTTACATGCTCTTTCAAATGTATATTCTCATTTTGCCCTCAAAATTGTTTGAAGCACACTTTACTCTTGTGCTTCATAGGAAAGATAGGAGAAATGGTTGCCATGGTAACAAAATATAAATATTTTCCCATGTTTATAAATTTGACATCTTAAATTCTAATATATTGGCGGAAACTAAATATATGTCGACACAAAAAATCTGGTGTGACAAGCACAGAACACAACTTTCGATTACCGAAGGTAAGAGAAAGTTGTGTGCTGTGCGACAGCACACCAGATTTTTTTTTTCATTTCTTTATTTCTCGGCAGTAGCACGGAACTTTATTCATTAAAATAGGCTATATATTCTTTTATCAATCATGATGAAAAATTATATTTTCCTTCATTTTTATATACAAAAACAATCTTCTCTTCTATATTTTCCAATAGACAGAGAGACAGACAGACAAATTCTCAGGAGGAAATCAGAAAGCCGATAAAATACCTTCTTTGATTGAACTAAAAAGAAAGAAAGAAAGAAGAGTGGGGATAGTTAAAAAAAAAAAGAAGAAAAAAAATCCCATTTCTTGTAGAAACTCGTTTGATTCTCATTTATAATTCATTAGCGACGCTTGTGTTGAACATGATAATTTACTGGGCTGATGTGGCTATCAAAAAGGGTATCTATTAGAGTTTTATTGTGATTAAATGTTTTCTAATGAAATTTGTTTAATAATTAATATCTAATAAAAAAAAAACAATTCAACTAATGACATCGTGATTTCTTATCGCTATAATTTTGCCTTTTGGATTAATAATTTAATTAATCAAGAGGTTTTTGGATTGGTTGATAATTAACAGCTCAGTGGTATATATTGGCCATTACAAGCATTACGTAAGCAGCTTAGGGGATTGGTTTATTTTTGTCAATGAGGGTTTTTAACCAGCATTTTTAAACAAAAAATAGCCAAATAATATTCGAGATCCATATATCTGAATAAAATATTAATGAATGTTTAGATTCACAATTGATTAGTTAAAGAATTATTTAACAAATTTGTTTGTGGGTCAAACGCCACATCGCGCCCGTGAATCGAATCCAGGATCTCCAGGGTTTCCCGGGCACTAGTCTTTTGCACCAGACGACAGGACCATCGAGGTTTGGAACAACATATTCCCAAATTTGTTAAAAATATAAAGGGAGGGGGTAAAAAACAGTTCAAAATTTGCTTACTTATTATAATACATAAATTATAAAATCTTGAACGATCTTTGTAATTTCTCTATTAAATAATAAATGAATATGTAAAAAATCGTGGGATAGAGAATTCTACAGGGGTTTAATAAAATATCTTTAACTTGGATGTGACGTCATAAGTTGTTATATTTATTGAAACTTTAAAGTGCGTGCACTTGTATATTTTTGTAAAAAGGCGAGTTCTTAAAGCAACAAAAGAGTCTATCACTTATAATCGATTATAATCGCCATTGAAGCTTTCTCTTATGTCGTGCGACCTTGAGCATACATTCATATTTTTTTTTTACAAAAAAGTCAAATAAAAAAAAACATTAAAATAATTTAACAATAATGTCTTCGGGGAATTCCTGGACCCCAATATTTATATTTTCATAATAACGGTTATCCGCAGTGACACCGTCTCTACTGTTTTCCGGTAGGTTTTTTATTGAAACAATTTTTAAATTTTTCAATTTTTATTAATGCTGGAGGCTACTGGTTTGCAAACATCAGTTTTCGATATAATATCATCGTCAGAGCCTATAATCAATTTGTTACATTAGATATTTATATTCAGCTTCCATCTTGTTCATATTATTTTAGCCACCATTAAGATTATATATATACATATACATTTGACTTACATCTATACTTCACATTTCATTACAACATATTATTCAATTTAAAAACAACATTTACCTCAAGCCATTATCAGAATCACATATTAATATCATTTCCTTTGAATTTCCAAGATGTTGGCCAATATTTAACTATTTTAACAAAAATATTTGCGTGTTATTGGGATATATTCTAACTGTAAGAAAATAATTATTTTTATATTTACGATTTACATTCATTTATATATAACAAAAAACATTTCATTCTAATCATTACCTTATTCAATAATTCTTTATTATTTATTAATAACAGGTTTTTTGTTTTTTTCAACTGATATCTTACACATACATTTACGATTTGAGAGGTTAGATTTGTTTTACAATTTGTCAATTTTTATTTTACACTAACTCCACCTAGTGATTATTTTATAAGTTATATTTTTGGTGGTCTATTTAATTATTCATTTTCATATTCAAACTGTACTTTTTTATCATAACTCTTTTTTTAATATGAAAATGAATAATTAAATAGACCACCAAAAATATAACTTATAAAATAATCACTAGGTGGAGTTAGTGTAAAATAAAAATTGACAAATTGTAAAACAAATCTAACCTCTCAAATCGTAAATGTATGTGTAAGATATAAGTTGAAAAAAACAAAAAACCTGTTATTAATAAATAATAAAGAATTATTGAATAAGGTAATGATTAGAATGAAATGTTTTTTGTTATATATAAATGAATGTAAATCGTAAATATAAAAATAATTATTTTCTTACAGTTAGAATATATCCCAATAACACGCAAATATTTTTGTTAAAATAGTTAAATATTGGCCAACATCTTGGAAATTCAAAGGAAATGATATTAATATGTGATTCTGATAATGGCTTGAGGTAAATGTTTGTTTTTAAATTGAATAATATGTTGTAATGAAATGTGAAGTATAGATGTAAGTCAAATGTATATGTATATATATAATCTTAATGGTGGCTAAAATAATATGAACAAGATGGAAGCTGAATATAAATATCTAATGTAACAAATTGATTATAGGCTCTGACGATGATATTATATCGAAACTGATGTTTGCAAACCAGTAAGCCTCCAGCATTAATAAAAAATTGAAAAATTTAAAAATTGTTTCAATAAAAAAACCTACCGGAAAACAGTAGAGACGGTGTCACTGCGGCTCTCTTCAATTTATAGAAGGAACCTCCGTCCCAGAATCTTCAATAACTGTTATCGTTTAAAGTCTTAAATGGCCTAAGTTGCTGAAAAGACTGTGTGTATGTGTGTGAATGTGAATGAAAAAAAAATGTGAGTGTTGAAAAAAAAAAATGTAACAATAATGAAAAGTAAACACATTGATTAGTTTAAGAAATGGGTTTTATTTGGTTTATGTACCATCTATTGCAATAGTATTGAGAATAAAGCCCGGAAGTTAGGCAGCCCAAATGGCAGCTAGTCTATCTAAGAAATATCTTTTTCAAAGCAGGCAATTGGGCGATCGGCCTTTATTACCTAAAAAATTTATCTTTGTAATATACGTATTAGTGAACGTGTCCCATTTGGGCTGCCTAACTGCCGGGCTTTATTCTCAATATTATTGCAATAGATGGTACCATGGTATATTTCGATGTTCAAACATATTTATCAGAACCTTTGGCTATTACAAACTAACTTAATAATGTAATAAGATTCATCAGAACCTTATTACAAGCTAACTCAATATTGTAATAAGGTTCTCATGTGATCTTTTTAATAAATGTACATAAACCAAATAAAACTCATTTTTTAAACTAAACCTAGTTTTATATTTGATGTTTTATATTATTAAATTATTTCATTATTATTAAATATTTTAATTTTAAAAATGTTTAAACTAGTGCCTAAGGTGAATTCTTTCGATTATATAAAAAAAATCATGTAAAAAACAAAAACAAAGGAAAGCTAATTTCTGAATCTTTCGAATAACGAGCGTTATATGATAGAAAAAAATAGCAGCCAGTTAAAATAAATGCTTTGTATAATATATTTATATTCGTAATCTAGAGCTATAACTGGTCCAATGTTATTGTTAATTTATAGTAGGTGGGTGGCTGGCTAGACTGCATCACTATGGTTGACATTCATGCTTTCATTCATCTCTATTCGCAATGATGTTATCCTAAATACAATACTACCCTTAATCAAGCTGACAAGTTTATCTAGCTAACCAAATGAACCCAACGAAAACAAAATAAAATAAAAAAAAAGATCCTCCGGGCACATATGATCAATAGGGAATGTAATAGGTCTATTTATTTACTTATTTCCCTCTTGCAATGTTATCAGCAATATTGGAAAAATAAACATCAAAAGGAAACAAATTAAATTTGAAAAAGCGAAAAAACTATAATTCGTTTTTTTTTAAATTTCGTATATTTTTTATTGCCTACTATAGAGGTATTGTATGGATTACTAATACCAAGAAGTTTAGGCCGTGAGGATAATTGCCAGCAATAATAATTTAATTTAATGAATAAAATTACTCTTTTGAGTTACCATTAATTTAATAGAGGGATTTATTGTAAGAATTATTTGGATCAAGATTTATTGAATATTTTTAACCCCATCAGGTCTATTCTCTAAAAACAGGCGTTAAAATTCAAAATAAACAAATGGGTGTTAAAAAGTAATGTAAAAACAATCAGCGTTAAAAAATGCTATTCAAAATCACTTCCTTGCCTCAAATAGCTATTCTGTAAACAAAAACTTTAAAGCCAAAGCGTTAGCATTTAGTAAATAGTGTTAAAAATTAATGTCATGTCTAGGGGGTGCCTTTAATATTTTAACGTCGTGTTTAAAATAAACATGGCGTCCTTAACCTAAAAAGTAAGGTTATGATTTTGAGAGCTTTGAAATTAAAGCAACATGTTAACGTCGCTGTTAAAACTTTGTTTAGAGAATAGCATTTTTAACGCTGATTGTTTCTACATTACTTTTTAACACCCATTTGTTTATTTTAAATTTTAACGCCTGTTTTTAGAGAATAGACCTGCATATGTGTTTATTTAGATTTGCTAAACAGAGATTTATTTATAAATAAATTGAATTTTTTTTTTTTTAACACTCACACATACATGCACACAGTCTTTTTGGCAATTTAGGCCATATAAGACTTTATACGATAACCGTTATTTTTATAATATATGTATTTGGGGTCCAGACATTCTTATTTAAGCCATTTGGATACCAAATGGCTTAAATAAAATCATCGGACTACCTGGGATCCGAACCCGCGACCCTTGGTATTGTAGGGAGACGCGCTACCAACTATACCAAGTCCGAGGGCAATTGGATTGGTTACTTATTATTTGAAATCAAAGTTCTCTAAATGGCCTTGGAAGACAACAAATGCCTTAAAACGCATAAAAAAGTAACAATACCGAAAACTATTCAACGGATCTTTGATAAAAAATTTTCAAAAAGTATTACAAATTATAATTAAATTATAATTAAATAAACAATGTTTTTCTTTTATTTTATTTATTGAAAATTAACTTAATCAGGTATTCCTTTTGATTAAGTTTCCTAACTTTCTTCAAGTATGTGCCCTCTCTATTTACCAAAAGTGTTGTTAAAGTTACCTATAAAGTTTATTTAAAAAAAAAAGGCTAGTCAGACCCAAGGGCGGATCCAGGGGTGTTTCTCGAGGGGGGGGGGTAATCTGGTGTGACTCGTCGCACAGCACACTATTTTTTCTTAATTTCAGTAATTTAAAGGCGAATTCTGTACTTGTTTGCCAGAATATAAATACAAATCAAATTTTTAAGTATTAATTTTTAAAATTTTACGTTAAAAATAATTTTTTTTGCGAAAAAAAGGTTTTTTTTTTCAAATCTCGGGGGGGGGGTAATTACCCCCTTTACCCCCCCCCCCCCCTTGTATCCGCCCTTGGTCAGACCAACCAGAAATGATGCTAATATTCGCCATATTCTCTATAATTAATTTAATTAGCTTATATCCTTTTAAAATCTTTAAAATAGAGCAAGGACCACTTATGTCGGCAGACAATAGAAAAGGTGAATTAAAAGAAATGAAATTAAAGATGAACAGATAAAGTTAAAATGGAGAATTTCTAATAAGGTCAATTTAAAAAAGAAAAGCAGCTATGCGAGATTCCCTACCCGACTTTCACAATTAAGAATCCTACTTATGCTGAAAAGATATATACCTGGTAATCGTCACCAGTAAAAATTAACACTTCCTTGTTACTAAATACTACTACTAGAAGAGTGAAGTTTTAGCAAAGATTATAAGATGCAAGAAAAGGAAAGGTCAAATCAACTGGACTACATTAAAATCAATTAAAATTAATAAATATAGACTATAACCCTAAATGTATTCAGTAGCCGAGGGGTAGAAAAAAAATTTATGAAATTTATTTTAGAATAATCGCTTACCACACTTATCCCAAAAGCAAATGAGTTAATAATATGTTAAATATTTCGATATGGATAGTAAAAATAATTAATCTGGTTGACTTACAAAATACGTGTATCGGTCGGACGATCCTTAATTATGCAAATGCTGTTTCTCTTACCTGCAACAAGAGAGAAGAGATTAATTAAAATTTGTTAATTAAAACAAAATACAAGGGTTGAGAGGCAAGGTTGAAAAAAAAAGAATTCAAAGATAAAATAATAACAAAATACTCAAAAGAATTTTTTATTCATTTTTTCATTTTACTTTTCAGATTATTATTCCTTTGTCAAAATGCAAAAAAAGGAATATACAATATTATCATGCTCTCTAATTTAATTAATTTTTTAGAAATTTTTTTTAAAGGTGTAATGTAAATTTGTTTTATATTTATTATAGTCTTTTTTACTTTCTCTTACCTATATGTAAATGTTAATATACAAGATATATAGAATAAAAATAGAATTGTATTTTTTGGGGGCCCGGAAATTTTTTTTTTTCTTTGGAAAATGTGGGGGTGTTTTTTTTTTTATAAGTAAAATTTTTAAATATAGTAGAGAGAAAGTATTGGATTCATGTCAAAAATTCGACGTTACGAGATTTCGATGGATCTTCACGTTTTGAGATCCCCTGAATCCAAAAAAGTGGTTTTCGCGACATGGTCTGTTGTTGTCTCTCTCTCTCTCTCGTGTGGGTGTGTGTGTGTGTTCAATTTTAAGCATGAAAGAATTGAGCTAGGAGGTTGAAATTTTACATTTAAGTTAGGCACCTCCCTAGGACGTGAAAATAAGTTTTTAAACAAAATCGGCCAAAACTACTAGTATTTTTATATCGGATTATGATTATAACTACTAGTACTTTACTGATGTTCTTTTTCAGTTTCTTTCGATTTTTTCAAAATTTGCTCCAATGATTTTATTTAAAATTAATAAATCAATTATTTTTTTAGATGCTCTTTAAAATTTGTATTCTCATTTTTCAATTGAAATCTTTTTGAAGCACACTTTACTCATTTACTTCATAGAAAAGATAAAAGAAATGGTTGCGATTGTAACAAAATATGGTATTTTCCCATGTTTATAAATTTTACATCTTGAATTCAAATGTGCCGTACTTTCGGAAACTAAATATTTTATAAATTTATCTATTATTTATGTTCTACAGTAATCGATGGCTTCTAGCGGGAATGCGAGTTCTAAATAACGGAATATCTCTTGAATAAAATTAAATCTGGCAAAAAATTACAGCCCCTTTTCATGATCTAAGATGGCCTCCCGTTTGTGTATATATATCATATTGACTGATTACCAAATGATTTTAAATAGGTTAGTCAAAATAGTATCAGTCTTTAAAAAATATATTAATAAATAAATGGATGAGGTTTTAGAGTAAGGGAGAGAAGTTTATTTATTAATTTTTTTTTTTTAACGTTGAATTAAAAGTTTGTTTTTGATTGACAAAATAATTATTTTGTATTTCAAAGGAAAAAACACTAATAATTATAAAATATATATACATATAGGGTTGTTGTTGTTGTTGCGAATTCCATCCGAAGCAGGCAGACAGGCAGGAGATGACGTCACACACGCTGTCTGTTTGCAACTGACAGTTGCCCCGGTTTTGACAAGAGTTTAGTTTTTGAGTGTGATGGATGAATGATGACAGATGTTGCCAATCCTAGTCACACTCTTCCCCAATTCCACTAATCCCATACACTCTTAATAAAAGTAATAAAAAAATCTGCATATCACATAACCAGACGTTGGAACATTTTTTCTCACGGAGGATGGGGGAGGTGCAATTACAAGATTTTTTGGGGTTTTTTTACTTTCTCTTAGTATGTATTCGAATAATATATAGAGAGGAAGTATTGCGATCATGTCAAGGTTTCGATGGAAATACACGTTTTAAGGATCCGTGAGTCCAAAAAAGTGGCTCCGGTAAATTGGCCTGTCTGTGCGTCAGTGTGTGACAATTTTAAGCATGAAGGAAATGAGCTACGAGGTTGAAGTTTTATATTTAAGTTGATACTCTTCTGAAAAGTTAAAATAAGCTTTTGAAAAAAATCGGTCAAAAAGTACTAGTACTTTACTGATGTACTTTTTCAGTTTTTCGATTTTTTTAAATTTGCTCCAACGATTCATTAATGATTTTTTTTTTTGTTTCTCACACTCAGGCATACAGAACTTTTTATTTTCAATGGAAGTTTCGTAGCTCAGCACCTTCTATGAAAAGCAAGTTGTCAAGTTTGGAACTAAGGTGCTATGGGAAACTATATATATCTTGCCACAAAAATCTGGTGTGACAACTTTCGATTACCGAAGGCAAGAGAAAGTTGTGTGCTGTGCGTTAAGTCACACCAGATTCCCTGGTATCTGAGACCTAGAGATAAAACTCTAATTTTATCTATTTAAAAATAGTTTTCAAAATCTCTATAGGTAAATTTTCTCAAGTTTATTAGTATAAAAAAAAAAATATTTTAGCCAACAAAACATTTCCCTCGATAAGAAATTTTGATTTTGTTCGTTTCTTTTATTAATAACAAGAAAACGGGGTGAGAGAGGGAAGATATCCCTTCGACTAGAAAAACTCTCCGAGGACGTTTATTATAAAAACTTTTAATTTTTTTCAAGGCAAAACCTTAATTCACTTTTAGCTTAAGAAAAAGAAAAAATAACACTCAAAGCATATACAAACGCTTTCTTTTTTTTTTTTTACTCTAATGTAAATAAACATTCATTAATGATTTTTTTTTTGTTCCTCACACTCAGGCACACAGACCTTCTTTTTTTAAGAGATTAAAAGACTATCGTCGTAATAATAACGTCAGAAGAAGAACTCTCATAAAAAATTATAGCCTAAACATCATTTAATAAAGAATGTTGAATAATGGTTAAATTATTGAAATAAACAAAATGCGTAATAATCATAAACGTGGAGTTTATTTTACACTTTATTTTCCTACGATTAATTTAATCTAATTTCTTTTTCTTTTTTCATTAAATATTCAAATATAATTCTCAGATAGAGATCTTCGATCCAGGAGGTTATTAAATCTGCCTTTTCATTTAACTCCGAAAAATTTCTTTGCGAATTGTATTTTTTTTTTTTTTTATCTTTTATTTATTTATTTTTAATTTTGTATTAAAATAAGAATGGTAAACTCAATCATTGGAAAGAACTGGTATGAAAAAAAATAAATGTCTTTGAGAGAAAGAAACAAAATCAGGCTCTAATGAAGTGGGAAAAATTGAAACAAAAAGTGCGAGAGAAATTATATCAATTGAAATAATCACTGAGGATACTGAAACTCATGGAAATAGCGCAAGCTGGACAGAAAGAACACCACATCGCATTCCTCGACCTTGAAAAAGCGTTCGATAGGGTACCGCGTGAGCTTAACTGGTACAGCTTGCGAAAATCCAATGTCCCCGAGGATTATGTCCTCCAGATACAGAGCTTGTATGAGGGAACATCAAGAGAGTCAAATGTCCGGTCGGAGTCTCTGAGCCATTTCCCATTACGGTTGGTGTCCACCAAGGTCTCACTCACCGCTGCTCTTCATCGTCTGTATGGATGTCATTACTCGGGATCTTCAAAGACCCCAACCGTGGTGCCTCCTTTACTCGGATGATGTTGTGGTGTGTGAAGAAATACGGTCTGCGTATTAACCCAAGCAAGATCGAATACAGGCAGTTCTTTCAACAAACTGCTGATCAAGTTATACTTGATCACCAGGCGCTTCCTAAATGTAGCAGTTTTCGCTATCTTGGTTCGAGAGTCAGTGATGATGGGGCACTAACAACGGATGAGATTGGCGGGCGTATAAATGCCAGTTGGCTTAAATGGCAAGAATGCTCCGGAATCCTTCGCGACCGAAGGATGCGGATTTATTTGAAGTCGGCAATCTACCGGACAGTCGTGAGGTCGGTTGCTCTGTATTCGACCGAGACACGGGCCTCCACGAAGAGAAGCGAATCGGCACTGAATGTGATGGAGTTGCGTATGGCCAGGTGGTCACTTGGTGTTACCAGACTTGACCGCATTCCCAATGACACCATCAGGAGCAGGTTTGACATATCGCCAATTCTGACAAGATGCGTGAATGGCGTCTCTGCTGGTTTGGACATGTCGTACGGCAAGAGAATAGTGGCGTGGCGAGGACGGCGTACGATATGGGGCTCCTGGGACGACAACGCAGAGGAGGACCTAAGATGACTTAACTTCATTGAATCAGCAGAGATATTACCGAGCTTGGCCTGTCAGAGAAAAGCTTTGGATAGGGTAGAGTGAAGACCGGACGCGCCCCGCGGGATTAATAATAGGCGAGGAAAGTAGAAGACTGGCGGATATCGTTTCTAAGCGGAAGTCCAAATGAAGACATGTACTAATGGTGAGAAGTAAAAAAAAATAAATAATAAATAAAAGAATGTTTTCTAAGTTCAATTATTAATAAAGCCGAGAGATGTGACAAGAGTGAAGTGCAACAGCCTCCAGGTCTGTTGGTGTCAAAGCACTGCTAAATTTGAGTTGGGTGACTCAGAGAAACAATCAAATGAAAGGTCCCTCTGTAGCCATCGGATCGGTATTAATTATGATTCTTAGCATTTTAATCTCAATCTTTTTTACAAGTTTTGCGCGCTCTAGTCAAACACTTTGTAGCGGATTATTAAACTTTTTTAAAGTAAAAATTAATATGAAATTCTTCCCTCGATTTGTAATTTTATTTTTTTGTTTTTTTTTTTTTACTTTTTTCAGGAAACAACCGAAAATTAAGTGAATTATTTTTTTCCCCGGTCGAGTAGACATATTTACGTTCAATTTAACCGTTTTGGAATTCTATTTATATTTTATGGGCAGATGGAAAGAGTTAATTCAATCTGTTTTGCGTGTTGTCCAATCATTTTGTGTCCTACCTATATGCAAATTGAAGGCCTTTATGCGAGCCCCGTTGCGCTTTATTCATCGGAGGGAGAGGAAAACGAAATTAAGGATCAAAAGAGGGGAGTCGAAAGGAAAAATACGAAGAGGGGAGAGGATATCGATCGAAATTTGATGAAATAAAAAAAAAGTTCTCCTTTTAAATGATAAAAAGTTTTGTCTTTAATTTTTTCACTAAAATTCACTAGCCTCGTAGCCAGAGGGCAGGAGAATATTTAACTCTCAAGGCTTTAAACTCCCTTAATTAATTTGTATAAATTTTAAAAGAAAATAAAACAAAAAAATCATTTAATACAAATTAAAGGAAAAGAATAAGCATCTG
>JAKCPI010005534.1:0-12088 GCA_023213315.1 Euborellia annulipes
AAAAAATACTTTTTATTTATTTATTAATATTAAAAAATATCCTAAAATACAAAAAAAAAAAAAAAAAAATAGTTGCACAAGGCGAGATTCGAACTCGGATTTTTTGTTTACAAAGAATGCGCTCTACCGATCTAGCCATCGCGACCTTGTAAATGTTATTGTTAGCAACGGCTTAAGGCATGCAGGCAAAATCTTTTAATATTTTTTTTAGACGAACCGTTGAGAAGCGCGCGCGCTCGCTTTAACAGAATTCTGTTTTTCATCAAGTACTACACATAAAAAATTTCGTTCAAATCGGTGTTATCAAGGCTATGCACTCCTTGTGAGATGAATTAAGCCCGCTCTTAAAATGGCGTTTAACAAATAATTTATTATACGTGTTAATCCAGAGGATTAGAGAAGGCACAATTGTTAAATTCAAGACGAATGATGATTGTAAAAAATTTTACGAATTACAGAGTTAATGAATAATTTTTCTTATAAATATTTCACGAAAAACCTACACCACTTTCCCTCCAAACTAGAAATGATTTTTGTAATTTTCTCACTTCTATTATATTTAACAATTACTATAACGCGAGCTAGAATTTTATAATTTGGAAGTTTTGTCTTACGACTAAGAAATAATTTTTTTAAAACTTTCAATTAACATTTTCTAAATATTAGAAGAAAGCCTGATCATTTAGTTATTTTTTTTTCCTTAATGAAAACGTGTAAAACTGTAAAATTATTTATTATAGCTAATAAAGGCCTTCTCTGGAGAAATTATACCCTGGTTACAAATTTTGACATCGACGACGGATTTAAGGTTGTTCGGACATTAAAGCACTTAAACTGATTAAAAGCTAATTTTTTAATATGTTATTAATCACTATCAAATACGTATAAAATAAAATTTTGAAGCAGATCTGACACAGGGTTATCGTGTAATTAATTTTTAAAAAATTGAAATTTAACATGTAGCCTATGGGGAATAACGACGAAATTCACACATATCGAATTATATAGCCCATATATGCATCATTTACAAAAACAAAAAAACTTACATTTTATTAATTCACTTCCGAGGAATATGTTAAAAATAAAATCAAAAGTTTCTGCCGACCGCTTTTAAAGATATTTTAACAAGAAAGTCAAAAAATTCTCCAAAATGACAGTCGCCAATATTTAAAAATAAGGAAGCATCGAGAGTCAGACCAGCCTGGCAACGTCGCATAAAATACTTGATGTTAGTTACATATTTTTTTTCAATTTTAAGATACTTTTTCTCGCAAATCGTCCATTGTGTTTAAACTGATTTGCATTAAACATTGTAATATATTAAATAAAATAAAATTGAAGGCGTTTAAGATTTAAAATAGATAGTTGATGAATGCAATGTTGCCAGTTCTATATTACGTGAAAAACTGCTCAAGTCGAAAGTCATTCATTTATTATTTTTGGTAATTAAATTATTAACTTAATCCAATTATAAACTATGATAGGTCACGACTAAATTATAATAAGGAATTTTGGCATTCAAATTTTTAATTTTATTTAAAAAAAAAATTTAGATTCTATTATGACTTACGATGTACTATCCGAACAACCTTAAGTAGATTTATATTAAACTAGCAGCTCCGCCCGGCTAGCTTGGTGGGGGGGCGTCCCAAATTTTCGCCATTTGGCTCTGCCGCCTGCGGCGGATCATCGCCTTTTTTTAATTTTTTATCTAATGTGAATGTGAGAAACGGACACGCCGCTATTATTATTTATATAGAATAATATATTAGGGTTGAGAGATAGAACAACAGAGTTTATATAAAGAGATATTCTATTTATTCTAAAGGCATATTTATTCAAATATGACAACAGACAAAGATCATTTTATCGTTCATATTAATGAATCACCCAGGAGCGTATATAAGGGGGGCGAGGGGGCCCGGGCCCCCAAAATTTTCCAAACACATATACATATATAGGGATATACAGAAATCAGCGCTACAAATTTTTCCCAGGATGGAAAACTTTTGGTTCCGGAAAAGAAAAAAATGTTCCGCACAAAATTTCGTGTGAAAAAAATTTAGTTTCTAAAAAAAATTTTCCGCAGAAAATTTTCGAATTCAGGCTCACCGGAAAAAATCTCTATATACGCCTCGATGAACCCGAATAATCCTGCCAATAAGCACCAGTAGGTTTTAGGAAGCGATATTCGCTTAGGTACAGTAAATTCGATACAAGTATTGTATATTTACTGAATATTTATTTAAAATCATTTGAATACCAAATAGTGAAAATAAATGTACCTGGATAATTTGTATCTTAATAATTATACGTGTATCGTTTAAAAGTCTAAATGACCTAAGGAAAAAGAGAGTTTAAAAAAATTAATAATTTTAAAAAATGTTGATTAAAAGAGTTTAGTTGTTATTGGAAATATTTTTCTTTCCATTATTTAATATTTATTTACGTGTATTTTGTGGAATTGTAATAACGTAGGATAGAAAAAAATGGAGTTGTGTTGGAATTTAAAATTAATAATTTATCTAAAGAAATGATAAAAAAAAAAATAATTCAATCGGTTTAATAGCTAAAGATAAAAGCGTTTGATTGAATACTAATGTGGATAATAATAATCTATACTATTATATAAAAGACAATCTCTGTCTGTCTGTCTGTCTGTCTGTCTGTCTGTTTGTAACGCATAGACTCCGAAACTACTGGACCGATTTTCATGGAGTTTTTTTTAATGGGTAGGAATTTTCCGGGGTGGTTTTAGGCTATCATTATATCGAATTAGGGGTAGGGAACCCCCCTTTTTTTGGGGTTATCAATTACCCCATAGCAAAGCATTGGAAAACAGGATCTAACTCGCTTTATGAAAAATATATTTATCAAATCTTTAAAATGAAAAATAAAAAACTCTTCCTCCCCCTAACAATTCGACATTTGAAAAGATTTTTCCGCTCTGCGCCCCCACCCCCCCCCTAAAATTTTATTTTTTTTATTTTTCATTCGATTTTAATAAAATTTAAAATGACGCTTTCTTAGGGTGTAAATAATTGAAAAATGGTATTTTAGACCACAGAAAGTTCAATCACCCCCTGCCCCCCCCCCTGAAATTTATTTTTTCATTCGTTTTTAATAAAATTTAAAATGACGCTTTCTTAGGGTGTAAATAATTGAAAAATGGTATTTTAGACATCAGAAAGTTCAATCACCCCCCTGACCCCCCCTGAAATTTAGTTTTCATTCGATTTTAATAAAATTTAAAATGACGCTTTCTTAGGGTGTAAATAATTGAAAAATGGTATTTTAGACCTCAGAAAGTTCAATCACCCCCCTGCCCCCCCCTGAAATTTATTTTTCATTCGTTTTTTAATAAAATTTAAAATTACGCTTCCTTAGGGTGTAAATAATTGAAAAATATATTAATCAAATATTTAAAATAAAAAATAAAAACTCGTTTTCATAATTAATTAAAATACATTTATCTGGACAACTCTTAGGGGGCCGTTCACCTGGGGCGATATTATCGTTAGCGATTGTTGCTAGCGATAGTCGCGAGCGACCCGCACCAGCTGATTCAATGGAATCTGAATGGGGGCGATAAAAAAGCGTTCACACATGCGCGATATCTCTCCCAGCGACACGCGAGATATCGGCATCGCTGCTGCTTGCTATCGCCCGGACTTTGCGACTATCGCCGCGATAAAATTAAATTAAAACATGGCAGCCAAGAGAGAAAACATCTCAACTAAGGGAGATTTCATAAATAAAATAAATATAAATATTAGATAGCTTTATTCTCGGCCAATTTTCTTAAAAAGGAGTTAAAAACTTAAAAAAAAAATAAAAATAAATGAAATCTTATACTCATAAGGTAATTAATTATCTTTATATAAAATTTTTTTGACATTTAAATTTTGAATATTTTATGATATTACCTTAATCTTATTTTCAGATTATAAAAAATATTTTAAACTTAAAAAACTTCTAACTTTAGCTAATAATTGTAAGTTAGAAATAATATTCTAATTTTGAGAGTAAAAATTCAAATTTTTTTAATAAATTGATGTGTAATAAATAAATATTTTTATAAATAAATTTATTCTTCTTTCCATAAATATTGAAGAAATAATCAAATAGGTAGAAAGAATGAGCAAAGCAGCTAGTTTATATTTCAATTTATTAATAAATTAGGGCTGACGTTTCGGTCACATATGAGACCATCTTCAGGGCCAGGTTAATGTCTGAAAATATATATAATCCTCGCTAAGTTATATTGGGCATACACAATTTCACGTAACTCAATCATGATAAAGCCTCAAATTTTATTCTTATCATACCATGGACAGAGATTGAATGACTTCACTAATAATAATAATAATAATAATAATAATAATAATAATAATAGTAGTAGAATTTGAGGCATTATCATGATTGAGCTACGTGCAATTGTGTATGCCCAATATAACTTGTCGAGGATTATATATATTTTCAGACATTAGCTGAAGATGGTCCCATATGTGACCAAAACGCCGGCCCTGGTTTATTAATGAAATTGAAATATAAACTAGCTGCTTTGTTCATTCTTTCTACCTATTTGATTATCAACACTCAGCTATATACCTCCTTCAAATTAAAGAAATAGCCCTATAATATTTTAATCTTTATTTTTCATTTTATTCCTTTTAATCAGAAACTTTTTTTTTACATTTTTGGTATTATTATTACAATCACATTGCCCTTGATCAATGACTGAAAAAAGAGAACAAGCCTCTCACCACCTATTTATCGCATACGACTGTCGCGCTAGTGTGAACCCCCCTTGCGATATGTCGCTCCGACATATCGTTAGCAACAATCGCTAGCGATAATATCGCCCCAGTGTGAACGGCGCCTTAGTCATATCCCGAGACGCCGCCCGCCAGGGTCTATGCGGGTAGGGTTGCCGAAGGCAACCCTACCGCAGCTAGTAATAAATAAATCACACAATGCACTATAAATATTACTTAAGCGCACAAGAAAGTAACAAGAAATATTTTTATCATGTAAAAAAAAACCGCTAATAGAAATTTTAATTAAAATAAAATCTCGCAAATGTTGTGCAAATATACTATTAAAAATAAAAAAAATTATATTTTATAGCAGACGTTTCGAGTATTTTTCACCCTCATCTTCAGATCAAACAATTAAAGATGTTAAATATTGAATTTTGATTTTATACGTGTTTATTTTGACCGGATACAAATATTGCAACTGATGGAATACAAATTGTGGACGCACACCGACCGATTGAGCAAAAACGATCTTCGACAAAACGTTTTTCTCACTGCCAACGCAGAATGAATAAACCAAAAACGCTTAATGACAAAAAATTTGGCTTAATGATGTCAAATCATACTCAATTGTGTTTTTTAGTTTTGTTTAATTGGTGTGCGTACCCATATTAAAAGCAATGGAAAAAAAAACAGTTTTAAGCCCGATTCGTCAAAAATATTTTGTCATTGAGCATTTTTGCTCATTCGGTGTGGGTCCAGCCGAACTAGTGGCCCTAGGCATATATTTAAAATTTGAAAATATTGTTAGAGACGTTTTCGAGAACTGGTGTGCATATATTTTTATTTTTTTATAAAACACACACTTTTTTTTTAATTCACAATCACATACACACAGTCTTCTCGGCAACTCAGACCATTTAAGAAAACATTAATTTAATACGATACAATTAGGGGGTCCAGGCATTCTTATTGAGCCCTCGGGCTTGGCGTAGTTGGTAGCGCGCCTGCCTTGTATACCAAGGGTCGGGGTTCGGATCCAAGGCAGTTCGATGATTTTTTAAAAGCCATTTGGATACCAAAAAGTGTGTTTAAAAAATAAATTCTTATTTAAGCCATTTGGTATCCAGTGCTTATATATATAATTTTTTTTTATTTCATTAAGGTGTCTTTATCGGCATCGAAGGCCATTTAGACCCCGTCTCTATTTACTTCAAATGATTGGTATCCACCAATTGAAAAAAAATTGTCGCATGAGACGGACTGCGAACCCGCAACCTTTGATACAAATGGTCAGCACGCTAACCACTACACCAAGGCCAGAGGGCAAAAAAAATATTATTTAGGTATAAACAAACAATTATTATTTATTTAAGCTTTTGTGATTTGTATTATTATTATTATGGGAGGTTTGAATTATATACCACATTTTGTATTAATTATTTATTAAAAATATAAATATTGTACAACGTTTCGACTGCTTATTCTGCAGTCGTTATCAAGTACTGTGCACTTAATCTGACTTAGAGGAGGCAATGGCTAAGCCGGCTAAGCTGAGGATTACGGAGTCCGAAGTCTCAACACGGCTCGGGTTCGAATCCAGCTTGCGGCAAATAATTCAAACATCCTGCCGAAGTCTCCTCTTAGGATAGGTAGGGGAATAGCCCCACCATGGTATCACAAAGGGCCTAATTGGCCTAAGTGTGTTCCCTCTCTGGGAACGGCCACTTCAACCAAACCTAACCTAACCTACTCTGACTTAAGTGAATTGAGTTGCAGAAAGTACACAGTACTTAAAAACGACTGTAGAATAAATAGTCGAAACGTTGTACAGTATTTATATTTTTAATAAATAAGCCTAATTAATACAAAATGTTGTTTATAATTAAAAACTTTCATAATAATAAACGTACATTGCTTGTTCAATAGTATAAGATTTAATTAATAATGAAAATAAATCAAAATTCAAAAATTTGAACAAACATAGATGAGTAAAAAAAAAAAATATTTTTCATAGAGAGGAAACGACACAAATCAACGTTAAAAGACAATTAAATGTGAGAGGGAATATATTATTTAGTTTAATTATACCGTTTTTATCTCAAAAGAGTCAGGCGTATATTAATTTGAGCAATTAATTCTACAAATAAAAAGCCCCCTCTCTCTCTCTCTCTACATCACTGGTTAATTAAATGAGAGAGACAAAAAGAGAGAGTTAATTTTCGGGGCCGGAGCGGTTGCTTTGATGCCATTCAAACAAACAACGTGCGAGCGACGTTTCGGTCGACAACGAAGAGAATGTCGCGAGGCAAGACGACTTTTTATAACCCCCCCCCCATCACCCCCTCTTCTCTCTTTGAAACACAAAACAAAAGAACTAAACTGCCGCTGCGAAAAAAAGAGAGGATTTCTTGTGGGCGCCAGACAGCAGAGACAGGCGCCCCTTCTACCTTTTCCCTCTCTCTCTCCATCAACACTTTTATTCCTTTAGGACGCGCGCTTTTTTTTCTTTAGATGACGAGGAGCTGTGGTATGCAGAGCAAGCAAACAAGCAAGCAGCAAGCTCTACCGTATTTGCCAAGGTCGGCATATTTCTTTTTTTTTTTCTTATTTATATATACTATATCAGTTGCAAACGAAGGCTATTAATAAAAAAAATAGATGGTAAGGTTGTTAATTATGCTATCATCGGACATGGGCACTGAGAATAGCCAGCGTCATTTACAGTGATGTAATGTGGAATTGACCAACAGCTGAATTCATTTCTCCAAATCTTTTGCATCAAATTTAATTAAAATTTTGTATTCATATAAATTAAAGGGCATTCTACACGAGTGATTTTCTTGAGTAAGAAATTGTCCTCATTTTTATTGAATAAAATTCAATGTTTCCCAATGTGTGTTTTGTGTCGCGTGATTTTCTCAGGTGTGTCGTAGTAAAATATCGACTGGATTAGAAATTGTTTCTTAACTAACAAAATTCTGACCACTCTTTAAATAGAAGCAGAAATTATGAAAATTTAAATGTTTGGGATTTGGGGAATTTTTTAGGCAGAAATTCGCATGTACTGTAATTTCCCGAATTTCAAATTGTAGATGTTCTAAGGCAATTTTTTCTCAATGGAAATACTTAATCAATTTGAGAAACTAAGATTTCAAAGTCCATCAAATTAAAAGTAACAAATGATGATCATACTTAAATAAATGCTAAAGTGTGTCATATATTTTTTAAGTCGACTGAGGCAAATTTCACTTGAAAGATTCCAAGTTTTGGAGTGTACCAATTCCTAGGTAGGCCTAATACTCTGTATCAGAGGTGGCCAACCTTTTTGGAAGCAAGGCCGCAATTAAAAATTTTCATGAACAGCGCAACAATATGTACCGATATCTTAAAGAGGAGGCGATTACCATGAGTTGAAGACAATTAGAGTACAAATCCATTTCATGAAATAAAATTAACCAACACTATTTGAGAAGCTCCCTGAGGAACCCACCTCATTTTTATACTCATGAAAGTTACTCTCTAGGGCAGTGGTTTCCAAACTTTATGTTATCACGCCTCCCTTAAAAATATTTAATCTTATGACGCCCCCCCCCCTCCTCCCATTGTATAAAATAATACAAAAACAAAAATTTTTAATGCTAAAAAATATAAATTTATATAAAAATATTTTTTTTATTTATTCTTATTTATATTAAAACTAGCAATCATTTGAAAAATTGGTCCTGGTGGCCAATATTCGCCCCTCCCCTTAGACTAGTCCGCGCTTCCCTAGGGAGGCGCGCCTCACAGTTTGGAAAACGCTGGTATAAGGGCAAAAAACGCAACCAGAATTTTTTCTTTAAAAATATATTTTAACAGCTTACGTTTCGGCCTTGGTAAAATCCATCCTCGGATGACCACTAACAGCTCCGAGGATGGCTTTGACCAAAGCCGAAACGTCAGAAAAATATTTTGCGCAAATCTTATTTTCACGCCCTAGGGGGGTGCCTAACTTAAATATAAAATTTCAACCTCCTAGCTCAATTCCTTCAAGCTTTAAATTGAACCCAAACAGACACACAGACAGACCATGTCGGGAAAACCACTTTTTTGGATTCAGGGGATCTCAAAAGGTGTATATCCATCAAAGTCTCGACATCGAATTTTTGACATTAATCCAATACTTTCTCTCTCTATATCTTCTTCTTCTTCTTCTTTATATATATAATTCTTCTGTACGTGTGTATGTGACTGAACTCCTCCTAAACGACTGAACCAATTATGATGAAATTTTCTGTGTATGTTTGTGAGAGTCCCGGACAGGTTTTGTTTCACAAATAACAATAAGTTAATGAGTAATTAACCGTTAAAATAAGAAAAAAATAAAAATTAGGAGAAATAGTTGCCATGGTAAGAAAATATAAATATTTACCCATGTTTACGATTTTTTATTTATTTACATTTTGAATTCTAAAATATCGGCGTAAATTTTTTGTCTGTGTACCGGGAGAGTCCCGGAAAGGATATGATTCACAAAAAATCTTAAGTTCATGAATAATTAACCGTTAAAATAATCTATATATTATAAAAATGAATTGGGAAAAATGTTTGTATGTACCGGTATGTATATAAGTAGGCGAGCAAGGGGGTCCAGGGGGCGCAGCCCCGGCTAGACGCAAAGCCCCGCCGGGGGGGCTTTGCGTCTAGTATATGTATATTAACTTATACATATAGGTAAGTGAAAGTAAAAATTCGAATCCGAAATGAGATTAGTTCTATGTACAAAAAGATGAGATAACTCACCCCAGTAAAATTTTAAGTGGACTAATCATATCTCACTTTTCTACCTAATGAAAATAATCCCTACAAAATTCTGCAAGGGATTCGATGGGTTCCTAAGTGTTATTATTATCTGTTTATGAGAGTTTCGAAATCTTCAAAAATTAATTCCGCCACGGTAATAAGAAATTTTAGAATGGCATTAAAATGTTTCTACTCCACTATGCTATTTGTTAAATATTGATTATAAATTTTAACTCAAACGGAATGCACTTATTTTTTAGTAAAAGTATTAAAAAACATTAATATCTTGGTGCATTATAGGGGATTGGGTATTAAGCCCCCTGCTTAATGCCTTCATACCCCCCCCCCCCTTTAAGGAAATGCGAGCCTTCACCGCGAAATTACTCTCAAATTAATTTGAAAACATTTATAAATAATTATTTTAATTTTAATTTTATTTTGAAATTATTTTATTTTAATTTTCAACTTTTAATCCACCCCTGTGTAAAAGTATATTTGATTAACAAAAATATAGGCCATATAGAAAGAATATAATGGTAAATAATGCTGACTTAAGAAAAGATCAAAAAAAATGCTTTCAGACTTGTTGTAGTTGGTAGCGTGCCTACCTTCTATACCGAACGTTGCGGGTTCGGATCCCTGGCAGTCCGAAACGGATACCAAATCGCTTAAATTGAAATGCCTGGATCCCCAATATGTATATTATTAATTAATAACGGTTATCGTATAAAATCTTATATGGCCTGAATTGCAGAAAATAATGTGTGAATGTGTGTGTGAGTGTGAGTGTGAATGAGAAAAAAAGGTGTTTAAAAAAAAATTTAAAAAAAAAAAAAGATAAAAAATAATAAAAACTAATTTTTTTTCAATGACACCTACACTCCCCCTCCCCCTTTCAACAGCTTATATTCTCCCTCTACCCTTAGTGAAAAACAAAATATTTAATTTCATATTCAAAAGAATCGTTTTTCGCAGTCAAATTATTTGTTTCTATCATTTTTTTTTCAAAGATAAAATGCATAATAGTTACCTTTAATAAGACTCTGAAGAGGGTGTGTTGGCTGACGGAGTGGTCAGGGTGGGTTACACTATATTAATTATTCACTTTGATTCACTTTAAACACAATTAAAAAAAAAGCTCTCCGCCTGCAGCCCGGCAACGCACTCGACTCAACTGAACGAGACTTGTCTTTCTCTGTTTGTATAGAAATAAAATAGATGAAAATAACAATTCCCTTTTTATTAAAAGTAAAAAAAAATACCTTTTTCTCTAATCTAACTATATTTAGAGCTGAAAAAGAATGTCAACAAGTGATTTGGAATATTCCAAGGACTTTCTTAAATAATCAACCCTTCAAAATAATAATCCCTAATCAAAATAATAATCAACGCTATTTTTTGAATGTTTTCTATTTATTTGGCTTCGATTTAGCTAAAATAAATTTAAAAAACATTTTTTTCAATTTTTCAACCCCTTATCCAATTCTAATAAAAAAAAATAATTAACAATGCTATCGCCTTCGGCTAGCTTCTAATCAGAAAAAAATTATCCTGAAAAACCTCCCTGGATCCGCCTTTGGGTTTTACACATAGTATTCAATATAATTTTCTAAAATGAGTCTTACTTTAGACCAGTGGTTAAATCGTATGACGCCCCCCCCCCCCACACACACACATTCAATAAAATAATACAAAAACATAAATTTATAGAAAAATATTTTTTTTATTTATTCATATTTATTATTTTAATTAAAAACTCCATCCCAGAATTTTCTAAATTATTTTATTATTTTATTTATTAAATTAAACTAGCAATCATTTGGAAAATTGATCTTGGTGGCCAATATTCGCGCCTCCCCTTAGACTAGTCCGAGGCTCCCTAGGGAGGCGCGCCTCACAGTTTGGAAAACGCTGCTATAGAATATGAATTCAAAAGACATATATCGACGATTACTTCCAAAGAACATAATATAGCCGTATTTAAAAACGTTAATTTTTTACTAAATTCGCATCACAGGGACACTTTTTTTAATAAAAAAAATTTTCTTTTAATATAAATAAGCATACTCTCATATTGGATTTTTATCCATAAAAAGATTGTTTTCATCACAAGAGATAAAATCTCTACATTTTAAAAGATCTTGTTGAGTGCTATATTACCTCTTTCTTATTTAAAATAAAAATAAGAAGAAAGATAAATGTGCAAATTAGGGATTTTTTGAAGTGAACGCCGAAGAAAGAGATAGAGAGAGAGTTGACACATCGACGAAGAAGATATCATAGAGAAGCGAGACAAAAAAAAAATCGGTAAATACCAAGTGTTTATTTGTTTGTCAATATAGATTCTATAAATGGGATGAATGAAATTTAAAATTTTTAATCTAATAATAGTCTATAATAGTCTTATCAATCAAGAATATTAATAAATGAGAAGACGTTATCTAATAGGCCTAGAAAGTATTAAATGAATCACTAAATGAATGATATTGATTGAAATTATCAGAGAAAGTGAGAGAACTACGACGTATTTTGAATTATTATTA
>JAKCPI010005535.1:0-24542 GCA_023213315.1 Euborellia annulipes
TGGCGCACTTTGTTTCTTCTTAAAAAGACCTATTTTACTCTACCTTAATGGATACTGAAATTTATTAAACATTTAATATGAAGTAGCTTATACATTTCTAAGTAAATTTAACACAAATCCATATCATTTTAATAAATAATTATAATTTAATCAAAACAAAGACAAAAATGTTGAAATTTTTTTATTAATGCCAAATTTTTAATATTTTAAAATAATCTTTCCTTTTCAGTTTTTCTCTTTTCTATTTATTGGAAATTCTTATAAAAACAAAATTTTTAATTAATATTCAACAAAACATATCGAGATTAAGTTGATTTGTCTCCAAAAATTGAAAATACACATATTTTTCTTTATTTTATTTAAATTGTATAATTTAATTAAAATGTTTTTGAATTTGTGCTAAAGTTATTTAGAAATGTATAAGTTTATTCATATTAAATGTTTAATAAATTACAGTATCATTAGAATAGATTAGGACAGGTCTTCTTAAAGAAGAAACAAAGTGCGCCACTTTTTTTGCGGGAGTGTATATAATTCTAATATAATTTATTGAGAGAAAGGTGGAAATTAAATTAAAATGTACCAGATATTTAAAAATTTTTTATAATTATTTTAGTGAAAATTTTTTATTAAATTATTTAATTTTTTATTTTAGATGTGATTCGGATCAAAAGACATTCCTTTCAACTGATATGTTTGGAGCTCGGAGAGAACACTATCTCTCATCATCTTTATATATATATATATATAATATATCTATCAAGAAATTTTCAGAGAGAGAAAAATCTCGAGCTATTTTAAGCCAGAATGTTTCAAAGAAAACGCAGCGAGATGAAATATAATGAAACAAGGTACACCTTACTAATCTAATACAATAATTTGATCAACAGACATAAAAAAACGAAACGAATTTTTTATTTTAAATTAACTCCGTGTAGTAGTAGGTAAAGCAAGTAAAATTAGACTGCTGCAAACATTGATCTTTTCCATCTTTTTGTATAGGTCCGAGACGTTTTCTAAGAAAAAACCAAGACCGCATGAATGCCTTTTGCCAGTAAATGTGGCGCTGGAGACGACTGCTCAGGATTCGTTGGGCGGCCCATCGCACCAATAGCTCCCTCTATCCTCGAGGAGCTGGGAGTGAAAATGAGCCTGGAGGCAATTGTTTCTGATCGAATCGTGCCTAATGCTCAGAGAAATTGAATCATTATAGAGAGCAAAGTGGAGGGAAAAAACCACGCAGATCACCATAAATCGACCAGTTAAAATCATTCACAGGCAGGCAGCTTCAGGTTTCAAAATCGAGGGCGTTGAATAGAGAGGAATGGCATCTGACCGATGCAAGAACGATCTTTCCAATGACCATGACACGTCAACTTGACGCTTACGACTACGAGAAGCGAAGAGGAAGTCAATCTTCAATTCATGGTATTCTCACCTGGTGAGTTTATTTATTTTCTTACCTTTCCAGTATCATCAGTATGTGACCGTCCACATGTAAAGGTACCAAATCTTCATCCTGCTTAACAAGCAGGTATTTTTTTTTAACATTTATTGATTGGAAGATATGAATTTTTAAAATTTTGGTTATGAAAAACCTAGTTTTGAGAAAAATGAGTAAAGTTTGTTTGGTCCCTTTTCTCTTATCTCACCTTTGTCTTGTTTTTTCAATTTTTTTTAAATAGATTCTAATGAATCGAATATTTTATCATACGAGTATAAGATGAAGAACTAGAGAATCGGAATCATTAATAAAAAAAAATCAATTTTCTTGAATTTTTTTACTAAATCGGCTCTCCTGAAAATTTAGCCCAGTGAAGATTTGGTACCTTTTCATGTGGACGGTCAAATATATATATATATATATATATATCGCCTGCTGAGAATGCTGAGTGGCGAAAGTCTGAAATTCAACAATTAAAGAAAAGGCGTTTGAAAGTTTTATAAACATATAGACTACATTTTTTTCGGACTTTCGCCACTATGATTCTCAGCAGGGAATATATATTTATGGAAGAGTGTTGAAGGCCATTCAGCCATAAACTCTCGATTCTCTGTGAATGTTCAAATGTTTCGGGCAAAATTTATTCACCCATCCTCAGGGAACAAATCTTTTGAGTTAAGTATATATATAACAGTAAGTCTTAGTTGGTATTTTATTCTACTACTTATTTTATTTAATTAAATAAAAGATATATGAGTTTGAAAGTTTTTATAATATTAAAATTTGCTATTTTCATGGGTTAGGATACAATCAAATAATGATGGGGGTTTGAACATTCACAGAGAGTATTTTATTTTTGGCTGCCTGCACTTCCACATCCTTCCATATTTCCAGTCGTTAAATATCATTATATATACATTTATTAGTCATTCTCGATTTTGATGGATATACATGTTTGAGGTCCCCTGATCCCAAAAAAGTGGCTTTCGCGACATGGTCTGACTGTGTTCCTGGGTTCAATTTAAAACATGAAGGAATTGAGCTATGAAGCTGAAATTTTATATTAAAGTTAAACACCCCCCGGGAGCGTGAAAATAAGCTTTTAATCAAAATCGGCCAAAGAGTACTAGTACTTGACTGATGTACTTTTTCAGATTTTTTCGATTTTCTCAAAATTCGCTCCAAGGATTTTGATTAAAATTCAAAAATCAATTATTTTTTAGATGCTCTTTTTAATGTATATTTTCATTTTTCCCTCAAAATTGTTTGAAGCACACTTTAATCTTGTATTTCATAGGAAATATAGGAGAAATGGTTGCCATGGTAACAAAATATAAATATTTTCCCATGTTTATAAATTTTACATCTTGAATTTGATATATCGGTGGAAACTAAATATATCTCGACATAAAAAAATCTGGTGCGACCAGTCACACCAGATTTTTTATAAAAGAAGATGAAAATCTTTATTGGATTTCTTTTCTACGTTTGACAATAAAGGATTCCATTAAAAGCTTATCATACTTTTTTTTAAAAACAATGAAATAATCACATGGAAAACGCATGCGGGTGCTTTGGTCGGTATATAATTGATATTAACAATTACCAAGTTAAAATAATAAAAGTTTTTATTTCTATGCCCTATATATAAATAATTTAAATTTTCTTAATCGATAATAATATAGAGATTATATAATTTTTTATTTTATTTCAGAATTCCTTCGAAGATTCTTCTTGTCATTGAAGTTAACTTATCGTCATCTCACTTATCCATTTGGTGAGTTTATTATTTTAACCCTTCTATTTTTCAATAATATTAATAGTAATCTTATTTGAAAATTTTTTTTAAATTTCCTTTACTATAATAATTTTTAATATTTTTTATATAGTGTATATTGCAATATAATTTATTGGGAGAAGGGTGGATATTTAAGGTTGAATAGTAAAACATTTTATTTAACTTTTTTTATAATTATATTAACTATTAATAATTTTAAATGACATTAACGAGTTGAAATGATTCAATTTTTTATTTCTATGCACTAGGATATATATAAATAATTTTAATTCTCATTATTTGATTATTTTATAGAGATTATATATTTTTTCTTTTATTTTAGAATTCCTTCCAAGATTCTTCTTACCTTTGATCCAAGTTAACTCTCAATCTCCGTGAAGCTGGGAGTAAAAATGCGCTATTGATTTCAATCGCATTCTGCGCTACTTTGGTACACAGAGAAACTGAACTCGGAAAGAGCAAAGTCCAGGGAAAAAGACCAGGATCAAGATGAATCGACCAGTTAGAATCATTCACAGGCCGCTCGCTTCTGGTTTCTACTGTGAGGGTGTTAAATAGAGAGGAATGGCCTCTGGCCTTGGCAAGAACGATTTTTCCACTGACATACGAGGCATCAATTTTGCGCCTACGACTAAAAAGCGATCAAGTCAAGGTGAGCAATTCTTGCTATTCTAATCTGGGGTGTTTATATCATATTTAGCTATTTCTAATCAAATAATTACAGAGGATCAAGCTCCCCTATGCGTTTTCTTAAATGATTATTAATTAATCTGGTGCGACAGAACACAACTTTCGACTACCGAAGGTAAGAGAAAGTTGTGTGCTGTGCGACCAGTCACACCAGATTTTTTATAAAAGAAGATGAAAATCTTTATTGGATTTCTTTTCTACGTTTGACTATAAAGGATTCTATTAAAAGCTTATCATACTTTTTTTTTTAAAAACAATGAAATAATCACATGGAAAACGCATGCGGGTGCTTTGGTCGGTATATAATTGTGACCGTCCACATGAAAAGGTTCATCGGGATCAAAATTCATTTCAAAATTCAAAATCATTTCTCATTCCCTTTTGGAGATATTGGCTTTAGCGCTAAACCATGTTTGCGTTTTCAAAACTAAAAAAAACTCAACAATATGATTTTGTTTTTATATTTTAGGATTAACTTACAAGGGGACGGCCAAGTGAGTATATCACGGATTCGTTTGAAAAAATTGAGGTGATACTTTGAGCCAAAAAAATGTTCATGTGTTTCGGCGTTTTACTCCATAGAGCCCCGATTGGCCAAAAAATAAATAAATACCGGAACAATTTTCGCGCTTTCAAGTAGTTTCTGTTTGAAATATTACGTAATAGTCAGTTGTGGTTGGGCTGGTAGCGTCGCCGACTCGTAAATATGAGGTCCCGGGTTCGATCGAGGGAGTAAGCAATTTTTTTTTTTAATCTTTTTATGTTATCGTAACAAACAATATATTTAAAACTGTTTCATATTATTTTCTTTTATTAGTTATTAAATTTTAAAATTTTTTTTTCGAGTTTCATTAGTACAGACAGTAGGCTATAGTGCTTCCCTCCTGAATCCGAAAACAAAAATGTGCATGTAAAAAAATATCCTTTATAAACTGCGCTAATAGTCTTATTTGTTTTGCATGTTATCTATATTCGCTTGACTGTACCTAATTTTTTTAATCAAATATAAGCAAATTAAATTTTTTATTAATTTCATTTCTTCATATAATATAATCGAATGGATTATATTTAAATATTGTAATAAATGATATTTTCTTCAGGCATTTAAATTAAATTTTAATTTTAAGGTAATAAATAAACTCGGAAAACAATTTTAAAAAATTTTTAAAATTTAATTACTAATAAAAGAAAATAATATGAAACAGTTTTAAATATATTGTTTGTTACGATAACATAAAAAGATTAAAAAAAAAAAATTGCTTACTCCCTCGATCGAACCCGGGACCTCATATTTACGAGTCTGCGACGCTACCAGCCCAACCACAGTTTATTATTAGTATTATTTATTGTATTTATTTTATTTTTTGGCCAATCGGGGCTCTATGGAGTAAAACGCCGAGACACGTGAACATTTTTTTTGGCTCAAAGTATCACCTCAATTTTTTTCAAACGAATCCGTGATATACTCACTTGGCCGTCCCCTTGTTAGATTCGTGATATATTTTTTTTCTAATTCCTTATTGTTTAAAGAACCTACCAAAAAAATTTCATCAAGATTGGGTGTCAAATAAGCAAATGAGAAATTATTTTCTCTTCCATGTCACATTTTGTTTGGCATTATCCAAGCCGCGGAAGGTGAAAAAATCAAAACTTTAAAGTGCCATAACTCGAAAACTAAGTGAGATAAAAAAATCGAAATTTGGTGCTGTTACTTATCTCTATATATAGAACAAACATACCAAGTTTCATAAAAATCTGAGATTTTGGATGAAATGGTCTGGTTGAACTGACGTGGAATGACCCAAAACTAATTTAGAGAAAAATGAGTTTAAAATTTGTTTGGTCCCTTTTCTCATATCTCACCTTTGTCTTGTTTTTTCAATTTTTGTATATAAAAACATCGATTCTGAGGAGAAAATTAGGCACTGAAATCTGCGATCTTGAAGCATGAAAAATATTATCAAACTTATGATATATGTATTGCTCCATGTCTGCAGTTGTTGTAATTAAGGGGGTGGAGATTAAAACAGCAGATGTGAATATTATCTTATTTATTATTAATTAAATCTTTTGGCGATCGATTTCGTCTCTTGTGACTTCATCAGGCCAGCGTTGGTTAATTGAAAATGAACGTTGATATAATTTCGAATTATAATCATGTATTGATATAATATTAGTTAAGAAGAATAGAATATACTAATCATACCTAATTGTTTTTTTTTTAACTTTTTCAGGCTCAAAAGGCACAACGCTTGGCTGAGAATGAAGAGAGTGAAAACTTCGCTGGATCATTTGCTTCATATGGAGTTCATTGTCAAAAAACAGCAGGCTGATAAAGCAAGAATATCTAATGTAAAAGGAGGATACAGCGCGTCTTTTTCTGGAAACTTATTTTGTAAGTGGTTAAACTTTCATTCTAAATACTCTCCACGGTCATTGTTATAAAAATTGAACGGATCTAATAAGAAATGTTCATTTAATTCAGGGTCTCTCTATGAACTTAGGAATTTATTTTAATTTTTTTTTAGGAATACATTACGTTTGTTTGGACCTGGTTCATCACCCTCACAAATCCCCGGATCCCCTCTTTTCTTTCCACTTGGGGTTTTTTCAAGTAAATTATTTACAAATTATATTTCACATAGAAAATGTTTACTTAAACCATAATCTTGACCATTCAAAATTTATAATAGAAGCAATTTTTGAAAATTTTTTTTAGACTTAGTATCATAGGGCTAATCAAAATTATTAAATTATATATATATTTATATTTTTATGACATAATTTTTTAAATAGTTAATTAGCTTTTTGAAATATTAATAGAATTTATCAGAGTTCAAAGTTATACTTTGCCATAATATAGTTTTATTTTATTTCATAAGGGTTGGATTTAAATATAGGATTTTAATAATAAAATAATACTTACCTTGAGAAGTCCTCATTTGGAAAAGAAATGACATTATCTCTTCTCCCTAAATAACTATAGAAAGATTAATGAGATGAAGAGGATGCAGCCATTAATAAATAAAAAGCATCTATTTTGTTAACTCTCCTTATTTAGGAACGTTTCGGCTATGATCAACAAAGCCATCTTCAGCCCTTCAAGCTAGAATTATATACATACATTCATTATAAAATTGTTTCGTTAATAAATAATAATTATTAATAAATCTTAATAAATCTTGTGGGTAACAGAAATTGAAAAAATACATTCGACTAAATACATATGATCTGTATTATATTTCTATTGACAATATCTATTTTGTATGTTAATAATATAAAATATACTGTGAGTATATAATTTTATATTTATGACTATTTATTAACGAAACAATTTTATAATGAATGTATGTATATATTTCTAGCTTGAAGGGCTGAAGATGGCTTTGTTGATCATAGCCGAAACGTTCCAAAATAAAGAGTGTTAACAAAATAGATGCTTTTTATTTATTGTTGGCTGCATCCTCTTCATATCATTAATCTAATTGTACAACAGCCACAATTCGTTATATATAACTATAGAAAACCTATCATATTTAATTTAGAAAAGATTGAATTCAACTATTAATTAAATAGAAAAAATCTTTAATACAAATAAATTATTCTGTAAATTAATATGATTGTAAAGAAATATAATTATTTTAATTTTTTTTTTTATTGCATTGATATCGCTTCTAATGCACTGTATTTTTTTTATTTTGTTGTATTATATTTGTATGCTTTTATAATGCTTTGTATAAAGTGCTTTACTCTACTATTAATTAACTACTAATAAGATAACATGTACAACTCTTATGTATGGTAAAAAAAAAAAAAATTTGATGTAACAACCCCAAAGCCTTCCAAGGAGAAAAAGGTAGAAAAATAATAATAAATGCTATTTTTCTTTTTTAAGGTTTTACATCAAGCTGACAGCATTGGAAGAAATCACTTGGTAATGGAAAAAGACAGGTAACAAATCTTGAAAATATATTATTAGTAAAGTATTTAATGATCTCAAGGTTTGTTTCATATTAAAGGGAGAATATTAATTGAAAAATACTTTTAAAGAATTAAAAATATTTATTATAATTAATATTCTTCTATTAATAAAAAACTAACTTTGAGATTATTAATAATCTTTAATAAAATAGTCTACTAATAATATATTTATTACTTTCAATAGTAACATGATAAATATTTAAATTAGGTTTAATTAATATTCTCATATTAAGATAGTGTAATAATAGAATATTATATACTAGGGATAGGGAATAGAGAATAAATGAAATCTTTAATATATTTATATTTATTTATTAATATACTAATTAAGAGTCATACATGAGGCAAGACGATGTGATCAGTCTGATTGTCCACCACCAACCCCGACCACCAACCCATGCGCGCAACGACTTATATAGCCTCCAGTCCCCACTCCTTGGCCCCTAGCGCATGCGCAGAGAGTTCAAGTCGACAGAGGCGACGGCGGCGGCCGCCCGCTTGCCCCCTGCATGTATGCATGCATCCGTGCGGCAAGGCAAAGAAGGCCGCCGGCTCTCTGCGCGCCAGGGGCGCTAAAGAGAAATATATTTATTAAATATATTTACATATTTAATAAATATATAAAGTCTTTAGCATTTATTCTGGTTTAAATTCCCTTGGATGAACCAAGGCAATGAGACTTGGATGTTCTTGGTCAGGCCGAGGCCCTAAGCTCCCCCACCACGACAAGGTGACATCCTCGGGGGAGAAATTATTATAATAATGAAATAAATAAAAAATGATTGTCCATTCACATGAATAATCATTTTTTTTCCATATTATACTTACAAATTTGTTTTAGTTTTTTTTTTTTTTTTTTTTTTTTTTTTTTTTTTTTTTTTTCTGAAATAATATTTTTCATTTTTATTTTTATTTTTCAGGTGTTATATCTAAAAAATAAAAGATTAATAACTTGTGTAATAGCAATACGTAACCCAATAGTTGTACTTCGTTCAGTTACGTATTGCTGTTTGTACAGTTTTTAATTTATAAAACGATGCACTTTTTTATAGTTTCCTTTAATATAATTACACAAATATTTTTTTCATCTGATTCTTTTATTATGGATTATTAAATAACACTAGGCAGGAAAAATACACTAAATATTTGCAAGTTGACTCATTTAGAAGGCAAAAATCCACTTAATTGCGAATATCCAATAAGAAAATTGCAAGTGGGTGTTCTCATTAACAGACTGTATATATAAACTAAAAATAAAAAAAAAAAAAAAGAAAGGATGTTTAATCTATAAAATTATTATTTAGGAACAAATTCTCTCACGCTCTCTATAAAAATTATAAAAAAAATTATTTATTACCTGAAACAAAAATATTTTCATTTGAATTTAGATCAGCATATTTATTTAATAATTTACATCGTAAAGTAATATTTAAAAACATAAATATTAAAATATTTATTTCTATAAATATATAAATGGGGAGCACCGCAACGAAGTTTTTTTTTTAATTTAGCTTACATTCCATTCAACTTCAATGACTATTTAAAGTTTAACATATATGTACAGAATACAAATAATAAGTTACAAATTGACTTGACTGTAGTGGAGTGGAATAAATCTCGCCCTTGTGCTAGTCGTCGGGTGTTCATTTCCTTTTCGAGCTATGTAATTTTTCTAAATTTTATTGACTACCAATTATCCAATAATTTAGAAAAATAGAGATTTATTTTAAATGATTTCTGTTATCGAAATGGATCTTAAAAATATAATATTGAAAGTTGATGAAAATTTTATATTTTTGTTATGCAAAAGATTTTTACATTTCCGTCTGTAATCTGCCTTTGAGAATAGGCCTCTCATTTTGCATGTCGACTCTGAAATTAAATTTAATCTGTTAACCGTTGGCTCTAATTGAAACATTAAAAGTAGGTAAAATTAATTAAAAACACTAGGTCATATGTTTCAATATATTAAATATTTATTGGTATATGATACTACTTATTTCAAACAGAAATTATACAAATATGCTTTACTAATATTGAATAACTTCTCTTATCTTGATCGCTCGAAATTGAAGTATTTATAATATAAAATTTCTTGAAACATACTCTTTAAAAAGATCAAGTAACTTAGGGGAGGGGGGCGGAGGGATAATTTTTTTTCATTTATTTTTTTTGACCGTTAGCCTTCGCTATTCAGCCATCCACAGGAGGGATAATTAAATTTATCTACAAGGGAGAAGGGGAGAGTTAAGTTAACTTAATTACGTCAGCATTTTAAAATAAAAAATTGTTTCCTCCAATGGGGGTAGTTTAACACTTTGCTTATTTGTATATTGTAGATTTGCTTACTTAATACTTGAATGGCGTCAGATACCAGGTAGATTTATTAATTCTTTTATTACTTTCTCTTACCTCTATATATGTTAATATATAGAGAAAGAAAGTATTGGATTCATGTCAAAAAATTCGATGTCGAGATTTTGATGAATAAACACGTTTTGAGGTCCCCTGTCTCCAATGGCGTATATATAACCTTTTTTTCGGGGGGGCTGAACTCAAAAATTTTTCGCGGAAATTTTTTTTTTTAAACTAAATTTTTTTTCACACGAAATTTGTTGCGGAACATTTTTTCTTTTCGGAATCAAAGTTTTCCACCCTGCGGAAAAATTTGTTGCGCTGATGTTTGAATATCCCTATATATGTATATGTCTTTGTGAAATTTCGGGGGGGGCACGGGCCCCCTCGGCCCCCCTCCCTTATATACGCCCCTGCCTGAATCCAAAAAGTGGTTTTCGCGACATGGTCTGTGTGTGTGTGTGTGTTTGTATTAAATTTAAAGCATGAAGGAATAGAGCTAGGAGGTTGAAATTTTATATTTAAGAGTAAGCCACCCAGCTAGGGCGCGAAAATAAGCTTTTGATCAAAATCTTATTTTTTAGATGCTCTTTAAAATGTATGTATTTTTTTTGTTTTTTTTTTTTTTTTTTTTTTTTTTTTTAAAACACTCACACTTTTTTCTCACTCACACACACATTCACACAGTCTTTTCGGCAACTCAGGCCATATAAGACTTTACGATATCCGTTATTGATAAATATACATATATGGGGTCCAGGCATTCTTATTTAAGCCATTTGGTATCCAATTGGCTTAAATAAAATCATCGGACTGCCTGGGGTCCGAACCCGCGACGTTTGGTATATGAGGTTAGCACGCTAACCTCTACGCCATGCCCCGAGGGCAAATGTATGTATTCTCATTTTGCCATTGAAATATTTTGAAGGCCACTTTACTCTTGTACTTCATAGAAAAGATAGAAGAAATGGTTGCCATGGTAACAAAATATAAATATTTTCTCATACTAATAAATTTTACATCTTGAATTCTAATATATCAGCGGAAACTAAATATATATCGACACGAAAAATCTGGTGTGACAAGCACAGAACACAACTTTTCCGTTACCGAAGGAAAGAGAAAGTTGTGTGCTGTACGACAGTCACACCAGATATTTTTAAATAACATGTCCTTATTATAGCCAAACATCTATTTTTTATGTAATATAAGTGGATTAACATAAAATTTTTTAATCTTTTGTTTGACAGATGGACTCCTGCCTTCTTCACCACTTCCCACTTGCCTCATCTCTCTCTCGTCTTACGCCGTTGCCGCTTCCGGGGCTCTTGGAGTAACGGCATCAGCTACCAATTGTCACCTATTGTGATTGTGGATGCCTACCTCCAAGGCGGATCTAGTTACTGGTCGCTGCCGCTTTCAAAATGACATCATCTCAGGCAAGTAAGTAATTATTCTATTTTTGATTTAATATTATTTAATTTGAGTATGAAATGGTTATTTTATAAAATTACTTTCTTAAAATAAGCAATAATCTCAATTTTCTCACCCTCCCTGGACCAAATCTTTTGAAACTCTATAATAATAATTAATACAATTAAGTCCAGTCTAATTTTGTTTGTTAGTTTTCAAACAAGATTAATTTTACTTTCTCTTACCCTATATATGAAATATATAGAGAGAGAAAGTATTGCGATCATGTCAAAAATTCGATGTCGAGATTTTGATGGATATACATGTTTTGAGGTCCCCTGAGTCCAAAAAGTGGGTCCCGCAAATTGGTCGTGTGTGTGTGTGTGTGTGTGTGTGTGTGTGTGTGTGTGTGTGTGTGTGTGTCTGTGTGTGTGGACAGATTTTTAGCATGAAGGAGTTGAGCTAGCGGATTGAAATTTTATATTTAACTTAGGTACCTTTGAAGAATCTCAAAATAAGCTTTTGAACAAAATCGGCCAAAAAGTACTAGTACTTTACTGATGTACTTTTTCAGTTTTTTCGATTTTCTCAAAATTCCTCAAGGATTTTTTAAAATTCATAAATCAACTATTTTTTAGATGCTCTTTAAAATGTATATTCTCATTTTGCCGTTGAAATCTTCTGAAGACCACTTTACTCTTGTTCTTCATAGGAAAGATAGAAATGGTTGCCATGGTAACGGAATTTAAATCTTTTCTTTTTATTAGATTAAAAATCAATTATTATTTAAATTCCCATTTTTTTTAAATTTATTTGTGTCTTTAATTGTTTCAAAGAAAACTATATGTCTCTCTCTCACTTGCAAACATTATCGTCTCTCTCTACTCTTTTTAAATTCCCTTTCCACCTTATCTTCGCATAGGAACAATGTTAATTTCCTATAGGGATTTGTATGTTAATTTCGATTCAAAGGGGTCCCCTTTAGAACTTTTTAGGCATTTAAAATTTTTTTTCCAATTCTTATGAAATTTTGTATTTATTTACGATTCTATATTGTGTATAAAATGTCCAAATATGAGATTAAAATTTTGAAAAATAACCATAGTTTATTTGAAGCAGTCAACATTTAAAATGCAAGTTTGAAACTAAGGTGCTATCGGAAACTAAATATATCTCGACACAAAAAATCTGGTGTGACCAGCACAGTGCCCAACTTTCTCTTACCGAAGGGTAAGAGAAAGTTGTGTGCTGTGCGCCAGTCCACCAGATTTTTTAAGATTAAATTAAACTTTTGATATCATTGCACTTCCCGGTAATTATATTAAATACAAAAATACCGCTTCTTTGTCTTTCTCGTTCCCTCACTATCGATCATTTCATTTCTTTTGACTAGAAGTTGTGTCCTTCTATTTTGATTAGATCATTATATTGTTGTTGGTGTTGTAGGTGTTGGTTATACCAACCCTACTATAATCAATCCTTTGATGATGATAGAGTAATTCATCTCTTAGATTACAGTATTTGTATAAAGGTGTATTTTTAACTGTCTCAATGAAAACCTTTCTATATTATTATTATTATTATTATACGTTTGGGGGATTCTTTAGATCTAAAAATACCGCTAGAGGAGAGATTAAAAAGATATACCAGTAGGCCAAAATAAATTTCTTTAAACATTAAAAATTATATCTGGTATACCGGAAGAAGAAAACAATTACCAAAAACATATATTTTGACCTATTTATAAAAAATTTATAAATCTTAATGTTCCTTTGAGGCTAGAGGGTGGAGGGCGATCAAGTGGAGGCCTTACTATTTAATAAATTCCAAAAAATTTATAGTTTTCATTAAAATTATATTACAACTTAAAAAAAACGGCACCCTAGTTGAATTTCGTCCCCTCCGCAATTAAAGACTAGTTACGCCGCGTACAGTAGTATCGATACAAAAAAACATAGTGTCATATCCCGATATATTCCGATATAAGAGAAAGTTGTGTGCTGGTCGATCTCATTCATCAAATTTTTTGATTATTTCAAATAAATATTAACAAGGGGTCGTATTACGTATTACGTAACGCGTTATGAGGGGGGGTCTGGTCAAAACGTTACTAATTGTGACATGGGGGAGCCGGGGGTTTCTCTAAGTGTGCCATAACAATTCAAAGTTTGTTTTTTTTAACACTTTTCTCATTCACACACACATACACACAGTCTTTTCGGCAACTTAGGCCATTCAAGACTTTAAACGATACTCGGTATGTTTTTAGGGTTCAGGCTTAAATAAAATCATTGGACTGCCTGGGGTCCGAACCCGCGTCTTTTGGTATACGAGGTTAGCACGCTAACCTACACCAAGCCCCGAGGGCCAATTCAAAGTTAAATTTATAACATTTTTTGAGTTTGAAAAGATGGGATAAGACTCGCATACTAAAAAAAAGTTAAAATGATATGAATTTTGTATAGGAAATTTAAAAAAAAGTTTCGGATTCGGGGGGGGGGGGGCGGAGTTCTATGTTGTGACAATATTTGTAGGGGGTTTGTTTGTATGTGACTAACTGTGACAGGGGGTGGGGACTAGAATATCGTCAAAAAAGGCGTTTCGTAATATGTGGACGACCTTTAAATTGATTTTTATTAAGCTTTGAGGAATTAAGCTGAAATTTAATTTTGTAATTTTACTTCAACCCACTGGCAATTTGTATGATTTTTACACTAAAAATAGATGGATAATTATATGTTGTTCACTAATTATTATTTAACTGAATAGTTACATATATCTAGTAATTATAACTTAAGGGGCGCGTCTCGGGGTGCTAATTTTGGGACTTTCCAGCGGCCACAATTTTGAAGCTATCGACCTCAAATTTTTTTTAAATTAAAGCTATTTAAAATATCTACAACTTATAGAAGCCCTTTTTTGATTTTCGAAAAAAAAAAATTTTTTTAGATTAATGGCATTAAATAAAAGATATTTAAAAAAGGAGCTCTATAAGTTGTAGATAATTAAATTAGTAATCATTGTGTTAAAAAATAATTAATTTTTTGCCTTTAATTAATTAGCTGGAAAGTCTAGAATGAAATGGAACAAGTTGCGTGTTATCCAATGGGGGAACACTAACGCCATCTGGTGCCGCCTCGAGTCAATCGTGTATTAACGGTTTCGAGACCGCACCTTAAGAAAAAAATTATTTTTTATTTACAATTGTATGATATATTATGCTTGCCATAATAAACTTCTTCAAAACACAGAACAAGGCAAAAATTTTTTGAAAATTTGCATTTTATAGTCTACTTTAATAAATATATTCAATTTTTAACTTATTATTTCTTCTTATTTAGTATAATCTTTTTATATAAATTTGGCCTACTCTCCTCAAATATTTTTTGTTTGATGAAAAATTTATTAATTGCCTTACTAATTAATTAAATTCTGGTGTGGTTGTCGCACAGCACACAACTTGACATGAATTCAATACTTTCTCTTTATAAATTAACATATATAGATAAGAGAAAGTAAAAATTATACGTCCATCTTTTATCTTTCAATCACAAGCAAAAACAAAATTAAAGCTGAAAATAAATTTGCTTTCAAATAATTATGATTCCTTTTTCACTTCATTTCATCTATTTATTTAGATTTTGTACCTGGTAGTTTGTTTTGTTTATATTCTTAATTGATAGCATATGTACTAACTTAAAATCTCATTATTATTTAAATTAGAATCCATTTCCTTTGACTCTTATATTCCAATGTGATTTGTCTAATGGGATTCTTCGGTAACTCTCTGGAGAGAGATAAAAAAAAAAAGAAAAGAAGCCCTGAAGGTTGAGACACATGAGAAGAAGATGTATTTGGACAAACACACCCATCACAAATAAAAGATCTCTAATTGGAGCTTATTTAAATAAACATCAATGCTAATTAGTCTCTAACAAATGACAGGTTGTGTTAGTGTAGGAATTTCGTACTTCGACTTACGGCAGTAATCATATTAAATATTAATACATATGTGTAAATTTGGTGAAATTTACATAAATATTTAATCAATCATATTTTTGTTATGCACCAGGGCTTTCTCTCTCTCTCTTTTTTTTTTTAATTGATTCTTTCCTCGTTTTGGAGTGGTGGCATCATATTTCAAAAATTTCTTCTGTGATTGATCTCATACCACACAACTTTCTCTTCATATATTCAAAATTATAGTCACACCGAATTTTTGTGTCGTGATATAATTTTTTTTCTTAATTAATTAATTAATTTTCTCATGTGTGGAAGAGGCTGTGATTGATATATTTGAACAATGGCTGGAAAATAAATTTATTTAAGGTCTTTTTGGCATCGGAGGCCATTTAGACCACCTCTCTATTGATTGGTTCCCATTCAATTGAAATAAATTTTTGTCGCATGAGACAGGAACAAACTCCCTGACCCAGGAACTCTATCAGTCACTATATATTAATTTAATTTCCATTAGTATATAAAACTCAAGATGAAAATATTTTATATTTTGATACTAAGGCGACCTCTTCTCTTTGAAGTATTGATTGATACAAAACTTCGAAAGTTAAATATTTCATCACTTTTTTACTTTCTCTTATTTTATTTCTCTTCCTTCTTCTTAAAGATATTTTTTACTTCCTTTTATTAAAAAAAAAAAAAAAATTTTGAAGTCATCAATTTTCTAATATTGCTGCATTCCCAGCAAAATTATATTTCATATTTAGTTATTAAATATTTTACTCCAAAACTGAATCTCAACATGGAATTTGAATCTCCTTCTTTCTTCGCTTTAATCCCGTGGTGCGGGGTCGGCGGAGAGGATTTTTGCGACCAGGAAGGAATAGAACAGGCCGGCCCGTCGCACGGTCTGATGCCTGTTGAAAATATAGAAGGGGAGAGACTGACATGCAAAGAACAGAAATACTGCCAGTCCCAGCTAGGGCAGCTCGTGGTCGCCATCCACGTACCCATAAGATGTGGGCTCCTGAGCAACAACGTGAAATTTGAATATTAATATCTAATGTACAGTATGTACGAATAAATTTATTTCCAATTTATTTATTGGTTTTCCTTTTGCCGTGATAATATTTTTTGCATAATTATATATAGGTCTTCTTGAAATTATATTAAAGGGAGGCAGAGAAAGGTAGATAGATTACGTGGCTTTCCCCCTCTTCTACATCGATCAATTAGATTAAGTATATTATGGTCTTTACATTTTTAAAGTTTCTATAAATTTTTTGGAACAGATTCTAGTCAAAAAAATTCACTCAGGGGCTCACAACTGGTGAGTACGTGAGTGGCGACCACGAGTTACCACGAGCTAAGAATGGAATTTCTTGTTCTTTACTTAAAATTTCAATCTTATTCTCTTCCCTCTCTTAAATTTCAACCGGTCTTTTTTTCTCTACCTTGTCAGTAGACTAGGAAGAATGATTTAGTTAAAAATTATACATCAGAATCTAATCAATAAATTTTCAAAAGAAAATTATTAAATTACACTTTAGACTAACAATCTTTTTTTAATTAAATTTGATAATTTTCTAACACCGTATAACTGTTATTTTCCTCACTATTGTAATCATCAATCATCCTCATCGAGTTATTTACTTTTCTATTCTGTACTTAAATCAAAGGTTGTCTATCTCAAAGACCCATTAATTTTAAATCTACAAATTAGAAATTTCGTATATGGAGATCGTAACCTTCATTAATCGTTGATATTTAACAGCAACTGTCTTGTTCACTGGCAAATGTCTTTTAATTAACTTCCATATTGTGAATAGAAAATTTATGATCCAACTTTTGGCAATGCAAAAAAAGAGAATCATGCCGTTTGTTGATTCAAAGCCCCCAAAAGAATCGCTAATTAAATTGCTTGAAAGATAATAATCAAGATCATAAATCATGCAAAAATGATAAGAACGGGTTTCCATTTGAAAAAAAAAAAGACCTAGGCTAACAGACAAGTCTTTAAGATGAGGAGGAATCGGTCCGAATTCTAAAGCGACGAAAATTTCAAAAGAAGAGAAAGAGATAATGACAAATGATGATACCCAAGAGGATCCCGTTCTTTACTTACTTTTTCCTCAAACAAATTAAACTCCATTATTCAAAGTATTTAAAAAAAACACCTTAGATATTTTAATTTGAATATATTTACATTCCTTTCTTTCTAGAAAATTGTTGATGGAATTACTTTTAAATTCTTAAAAAATAAAAGAGACAATTACACCTAAAATGATTAAATTATTAAAAGATCATGGAATGTTTGAAAAAACTCACCTTTCCTATCGTAAATTTTATTTAAAATATTAAAATAGCAAAAAACTCTACAACATTTAAGTCGTGAAAAAAAATTCTCCTTCTCTCTCTTTCTACTCTATTTACGAGTTTAAGGTAAATACCTCAACATCGCGTAATCTCTTTTAATTTAGATATACTAAAGTGAGAAAATATTTTAAGTGAGAGGGCTGGATCAGCAATAAGGCAGTCTTAAAAAATAGAGATATTAATCTTTTCTAATTTCCTTTTTTTTTTTTTTACAGAACATGAAAACACCAGGGTGGTTGAAAGGATCTACAATTATGTATGTGTAGTGTATATGTGAAAATACTCCATTATTGGTGGTTACCTGGGCGTTCCACAGCTTGATTTCTCCTGACTGCAATCCAATGTTCAGCGCTGCTTGTGGCTGTTCAACTTCCTTCCGGGCAGACTCGTCAATAACTTGAAAACTTCGAGAGACGATATAAGGTAGGAATTCGCATGGTGTAAGAATATAAAAGGGTTTAGATTTTTTGAGTTTTTTCAGCTGTTTCCAAATATTTATTATATTAATAGAATATAGAAGCACCCCTATGGCCTCTGGCTAGAGGGAGAAATAAAAAAAAATAGAATTAGCTTTTTTTTCATTAAATACTCTTAATTAAAGGCATAATAGTTAATTATTTTTTTTTCAAATAAATAATTTTTATAAATATGAATAATTTTCATTTGAATATTTAAAATTTTTTTAATTAAATCATTTTTCATTTAATTTTTTCCTAAAAAGTTCAATATAATATTTTCTAAATAGAACGTAAGGTGTGATTTTTAAACGAATTCATATTTACATTCAATTTTATATCTTTAATTGGAAAATAAATTTTCACACCTTAATTGTAGTTTAATAATATTAATATAGAGGGTGGAGGGTGCACCATGCCAACGATAAGAATTTTTTTGCAGCTACCCCTCTTGAATCTAATAGTGGCCCTCGGCCTTGGTATAGTTGGTAACGCGCCTGCCTTGTATAGCAAGGGTCACGGGTTCGGACCCCAGGTAGTGCGATGATTTATTTAAGCCATTTGGATACCAAATCGGTTGAGGTTCTTCAGTTTGCGTAAAGACGTCTTTTGTTGACGCATTCGGGAGGCTGATATTGATATGTTTTTGTATCTTTGAGGTGGCTCTATAGGTACGAGCCAGGGAAGGACCAAAAGCTTTTCAGTTCTTGGCCTCTACCCCTAGACAAAATTCCAAAACAATTGAATGAATAGTTTTTGAGTTTTCGTTAACGAAAAAAAATTACCACAGACACACCAAGGGCGGATACAAGGGGGGTAAAGGGGGTAATTACCCCCCCCCCCCGAGATTCGAAAAAATACCTTTTTTCGCAAAAAAATTTATTTTTAATGTAAAATTTTTAAAATTAATACTTAAAAATTTGATGTGTATTTATATTCTGGCAAACAAGTATAGAATGCGCTTTTAAATTACCGAAATTAAAAAATAGTGTGCTGTGCGACGAGTCACACCAGATTACCCCCCCGAGAAACACCTCTGGATCCGCCCTTGAGACACACACACAGACATCATTCCAAAAACTACTTAATTGGATTCAGGGGACCTCAAAACGCATTTTGGCAGCTTCAGAAAAACAACCTACGGTTGATGGGCAAATTTAATAATATTCTTCATTTTATTAATGAATGAAAATTTTTTTCATAAACAGTCAAAAATTGACTTACGAGAAAAATTAAAGAAAAATGTGACTATTTTTATTTTAATTCATAATACAATTAAATGTTTGAAGTACAGTACTGTATGAAAAGGCAGAAGAATAGCCAAGCCATAGGTCAAAGGCTACCAAGAGGTCAAGCATCGCGGAATACGTTTTTTTTTTTTTTTTTTTTTTTTTCTTAATCCAAAGTCACGACAAAGGGACCGAATGAATCGTTATTTTATATTTCGCTGTCTCAGGTGTCACGTTTTTTGCACTAAAATAATATATATTTTCCGTATATAAAATGCAATTTCTTATTTTTCTAAAGGAATATTTTAGACTTATTATTTTTTTTCTTTCTTGCGGGGTCAATCTTTATTATAAGGTATAATCAACGGAAAAACAAGTGTTTCGTATAAATATAATATTTTTCGCCGACGAAAATTGGTTCAAAATAGTTAAGCTTTAAGAATTGGTGGAGATTATTCATTCGTGCAATCAATTTAATACAAAATTTTAAGTAAGTTTTTTTTTTATTTCCCATTACAATCCTTTTGGCATCGCGAGATTTCGGAATAAAAGTGATTAGATAAAAATTATTCTTTTAAAATAATAAATTATTATCTAAATTTTTTAAATTTAATCTAATATTAATTTAATTTGAAACAGCCTGGTTGATAAAATTCACTTCCAAGGTAAATACACTCTACAATGTATTAAAAATAGGATCTGAATAAAATTAATAAACGAAAACATGAATTGTTTCATTTGTTAATTTTTGATTGCATATTTTTGTATCGCAAGAACACGGATTTATCTTTAGAAACGAATTTTCTTGATTTTCTCAAAGATCGAATTATTATTTTTTTTAAGCATATCTCCTAAAAGCAGTAGTAAGAAATAAGATTTCAAATTTAAATTTGAAATTATTATATGCCTATTAGAAGTAAAATGTAAATATGGGAAACAGCCCTGGGCCGTAAGAAAGAAGTAGAACATTCACCTCAAGCTTCCTGATCAAATCGATTAATTTTTTTTAACTCACGGGACCTCAAAACGTGTATTTCCATCAAAATCTTTGACATGATCGCAATCCTTTCTCACTATAAATTACATATATAGATAAGAGGGGAGTAAAAATAGTCTGAGGTCTAAAAAGAACATAAAATAAAAGAAATAGAAAAAAATATATTTTTTTTAACTAGGCCTAGTTGTTTCTTGATGCCTGGATATTATGATATGAGGATGTGGTCGTATGGGCAGCCAAGGCGAAAAATAAAATAAAAGTCCAATTTTTGTCGACTTTTCACGTTTTTACCAATTTTTATTCTCTTGAAAAATTGATAAAAACGTGCACTGCCATGTCAACTAACCAGACAATTTGACATAATTTTTGTCTTGATCAGTAGCGTAACGTTTTTTAGCTGGGCCCCCCCCGCAAACCTTTATTTCGGGCCCCATTATTAGACCATACAAAAAATATTTTTTAAAAACCGTATATCCCTGAACCCTGACGGCCCCGAGCCCTCTCAAAGAGAAATTTTCATTATTGTTTTCCGTTTTTATCGACTCCCTGAGGGCCCCGGGCCTTCTTAAAGAGAAATTTTCATTAAATTTTTTACCGTTTTTATCGGAGCCCTGAGGGCCCCGGGCCCTCTCAAAGAGAAATTTTCATTATTTTTTTTTTTTATCTAAATTTTTCCGTTTTTATCGGAGCTACAGATTTTTAGCCCGGCCCGGCCCGTGGGCCCCCAAGGTCCGGGGCCCCCGCATCGCGGGGTCTGCGGGGGCGTACGTTACGCCACTGGTCTTGATGAAGAGTGCGATCGGCACTCGAAATGTCGACAAAAAATAGACTTTTATTTTATTTTTCGCCTTGGTTGTCCATACGACCACATCCTCATATTTTTTTTTATTTTAAAAATTGAAATACAAACTAAAAGTTTCGTTTAAAATTTTATTTTAAAGTCTTTTTTGGCATCTAAGGCCATATGGAATAAATCAAGAACGACCCTGATTTCACTAATTTACTTCATAACTCCAGAATACGAATAACAGATTTATTATCAAAAAAATATTTATAAGACGGAGAGGCCAAAGTGGAATTATTGAAATAATAATGACATTCAAATTTATAGTGTCAAAAAACACCAAATAAATCAAAATGTAGAGATTATTTCTTTAAATCCTAAGTTATTTAAATTAATTATAAAAATAAATTGTTATCGTTCAGGATGGTTAGTGACCTTTGACCCTCTGCTAGAAATCACTTATTTAAAAGCACTATGAATTCCATACTGTATTTAGAGTTATTCAAGTTTTTTATTCCTTTATTTTATAATAGATAAATAATTTAGATAATTAAATAATTAATTTACTATTTTATTGAATATTAATATTCTAATATGGTGGTAAAAGATTAAACTAGACACAATTTATGGAGAAAGAAACTTTTATTTTATCAAATTTGAATTTTATAGTTAAGAAATTTTTCTTGACCAAATCTGGTTAAATTTTATAGTTTTTTTTTAATTGATAATAATAATACTAAATATATGGTTGCTTTTAGTAGATATGCTTAAAAAAAAATTCGATCTTTGAGAAAATCAAAAAAAATTCGTTTCTAGAGATAAATTTAAAGATCCGTGTTCTTGCGATACAAAAATATGCAATCAAAAATTAACAAATGAAACAATTTATATTTTCGTTTATTAATTAATATTCAGATCCTATTTTTAATACATTGTAGAGTGTATTTACCTTAGAAGTGAATTTTATCAACCAGGCTGTTTCAAATTAAATTAATATTAGATTAAATTTTAAAAATTTAGATAAGAATTTATTATTTTAAAAGAATCATTTTTTATCTAATCACTTTTATTCCGAAATCTCTGAGCGACAGTCACACCAGATTTTATTTTTATCTCTTGTTCACATATATGTATTTTATTTTTGAAAAAAACTGCACACACAAAAAAATTTTAGGAGCTAAGAAGCCTATATATTGTATATTAAAAAAAAAAAAGCTGTCCACACGCGATATTAAGGGCAGTATTCATCTCACATACAATCCGTTTAGCTATAATGAAGTAATTATTTAGATAAAAATTTATCTTTCTTATAGAAATTACATCACGATGACTCGCATTCACTTTATTATTAATGATTAAATTGAATTAAAAAACGGGACGGTCTGCAGAGAGAAAGAATAAAAAGATCCTAGTTTAGTAATGATGAAGGAAATATATACTTATATTCATATAATACTCATATACAAAAAATATTCTCATGATGTTGAAGCTGTCACATATTTCTTATCTCATAAAAAATCTGCACGATTCCTCTTAGTATATTGATAAATCTTAAAGGAGGAAGAAAAAATCATATCATGAATTTCAATTATTCTTTGAAAACTATCTCGTGACTTTATCATTATACATTCGTTGCTTTATAAATATAACGAGATTCAGGGTGGGCCTGCTACGGCTTCTGATTTGCTTAAAGTTCATTATTCCAGTAATATTGGTAACATTTTTACTTTCTCTTACCTCTATTTATGTTAATCTATAGAGAGAGAAAGTAATGGATTCATGTCAGAAATTCGATGTCGAGATTTTGATGGATATACATGTTTTGAGGTCCCCCTGAATCCAAAAAAGTGGTTTTCGAGTCATCATTCATTTCATTTGTTTCACAAATTCATGTGTTCATATTTACAAGTTTTTTAATGACACCTAGTATGATTTTGTTTTGATTTTTTCTTTCCAAAATTTACGAAAAATGTCGTTTTTCTTTTCTGTGATTATTTCAAAAACTTCGGTTTTTCGGAAAAATATCAAATAATAACGTTTTAAAAATTGAGTATCTTATCACAATATAAATCAAAAAAAAAAAAAAATTGAAAATTTCAAAATTTTTGAAAAAACTTATTAAGGGTAAAGTACTAGTTCCTGGTGACGTATTGACTCCAAAAATTAATAGAAATTACAATTTTAGTGTATGGAGTATATACCGAATTTCATGGGTCCAGCCGCTTTGGTTTTTAAGGTTTGTTCACCACAGCACACTGACATAATGTAGAAAATGGTTTTTTTTTTGGTTTTTTTTGACTTATGGAGGTCGGCAACGTGGAGAACCTCAAAATCTCGAAGTCAAATTTTTTGCGATTACAATACTTTCTCCTTATTACTATAGGAGAAAGTAAAAAAAGACATTCAGCTAAGTTTAAAAAATATTTTGTCTATTCTTTTCGTTTAATGTAAATATCTTGTGAGGATATTCTCAGTACCCAGTGGCCGATTAATGCAATGTTGTCAGGGGCGGTTTTTTTTTTATTTATTTTTTTATTTAAGGACTTTGTCACGGCCATTTAGACCTCTTTCCTATTTATTTAAATTGATTGGTAACAAATTCAATTGAAATTAAAGAGCGGAAATCATAATTTCTTTAGATTACTAGTTTTTATAACGTTTTGAATTTCTTCTCGGGGGGGGGGGGGCGATCGCCTGGCCATTTTTGATCGATCTTCAATTTTAAATTTCCAAATGTCTAGTGTCCCATAACGTCGACTGCCCGAATAAATTTGGTCTGCAAATACCTCCTATAAAAGCGTTATCATTGATCGTTCATCTAAATTCCAAATAGAAAAAAGTAAAAATTAAAATTACTTTAAAGATTTTTATAGTAGTTTCTTTGATTTGATGATTTGCAAAACATATGACTTTGTAATTAAAATGATGTCATTACAGAAATATCGAAATAATTATAATTATTAAATTATTACTTGTTTAAATGCTACAGGGTTCCCTTTAATTTTTTTGTGTGTCTGCAGTTTTTTTCAAAAATAAAATATATGTGAACAAGAGAAAAAA
>JAKCPI010005536.1:0-10583 GCA_023213315.1 Euborellia annulipes
AAAAAGAAAAAGATTTAAATTCCGTTACCATGGCAACCATTTCTATCTTTCCTATGAAGAACAAGAATAAAGTGGTCTTCAGAAGATTTTAACGGCAAAATGGGAATATACATTTTAAAGAGCATCAAAAAAATAGTTGATTTACGAATTTTAAAAAAACTTTGGAGGGAATTTTGAGTAAATCGAAAAAAACTGAAAAAGTACATCAGTAAAGTACTAGTACTTTTTGGCCGATTTTGTTCAAAAAGCTTATTTTGAGATCCTTCGAAGGTACCTAAGTTAAATATAAAATTTCAATCCGGTAGCTCAATTCCTTTATGCTAAAATCTGTCCACACACACACACGACGCACAGACGCACACACGCACACACCCACCCACACACACACAGACCAATTTGCGGGACCCACTTTTTTGGACTCAGGGGACCTCAAAACATGTATATCCATCAAAATCCTGAAATCGAATTTTTGACATGATCCCAATGAGTCAATTGGGCTGCCTAACAGTAGGCGTCTTTCAAATGGCTCAGGGTGCAAATGTTTATGTTCCCCATGGTATATATATTAATTAATCAACGGTAATCGACAAGGTCTTAGGCCCTATATGGCCTGAGTTACCGAAAAGACTGAAAATATGTGTGTGAGTGTAAATGAAAAAAGTGCGTATTTAAAAAAAAAAAAAGTATTAGGCCTATATCTTTAATTTTAATATACGTATCAGTGGAAACTAAATATGTCGACACAAAAATCTGGTGTGACAATCACAGAAAACAACTTTCAATTACCGAAGGTAAGAGAAGGGGTGTGCTGTGCGAACAATCACATTAGATTTTTTAAAATAAAAAAGCGTTCAAATGCTTTATATTATTTTGCACACTTTGGATATGATTATTTTTTTTGATTTTGCCGAATGGTAATGCAAACTCTTCCCATTCCTCTTAAGTAAACCTCTGGGTGTCTTCGTGTACAAAAGCATGTCCGTCTAACAAAGATCCTGGTGGAGTAATCTATGCATCCATTGAATGAAAAATCCCCATTGTGAAAGGTTAATTACATTATGAGGATAATTTATGTATTTATTATTTAAAAAAAAAAGACAGAGAAGAATCCGTTCATTTACATGTTTGTGATGTTAACCTTTGCGGCCTTCATGAAAAATTATATTTTGTTATATAAGCATACCCTAAAGAATTATATTTTTTTGTGTTTGAATTTGCATATGTCTTACAACTTATATACATGGTTGGTTATATCTATAATTTATTTTGTTTATATTTTTATCTTAATTCCCAGAATTCATTGTGTATGATTGTGAATGCGTGTATCTAATCTAAATACGGCACGATTTCATAAAATATATTTTCTTTTAGTCCAAATTTCATTTTTAGATGTTTTAAGTATTTTTATTTTTTATACAGTATGTTAAATAAAATTGCCAACATGATGTATAAATTATTTTTCAGGGTGGCTAAACTTTGTCTGTGGTATCACGGATATTATTATTAAAAATCTGGTGTGACTGGCGCACAGCACACAACTTTCTCTTACCCTTCGGTAAGAGAAAGTTGCGCACTGTGCTGGTCACACCAGATTTTTTGTGTCGAGATATATTTAGTTTCCGATAGCACCTTAGTTTCAAACTTGCATTTTAAATGTTGACTGCTTCAAATAAACTATGGTTATTTTTCAAAATTTTAATCTCATATTTGGACATTTTATACACAATATAGAATCGTAAATAAATACAAAATTTCATAAGAATTGGAAAAAAAAATTTTAAATGCCTAAAAAAGTTCTAAAGGGGACCCCCTTTTGAATCGAAATTAACATACAAATCCCTATAGGAAATTAACATTAGGCCTATGCGAAGATAAGGTGGAAAGGGAATTTAAAAAGAGTAGAGAGAGACGATAATGTTTGCAAGTGAGAGAGAGACATATATGTTTTCTTTGAAACAATTAAAGACACAAATAAATTTAAAATAAATGGGAATTTAAATAATAATTGATTTTTAATCTAATAAAAAAGAAAAAGATTTAAATTCCGTTACCATGGCAACCATTTCTATCTTTCCTATGAAGAACAAGAGTAAAGTGGTCTTCAGAAGATTTCAACGGCAAAATGAGAATATACATTTTAAAGAGCATCTAAAAAATAGTTCATTTATTAATTTTAAAAAAATCCTTGGAGGGAATTTTGAGAAAATCGAAAAAAACTGAAAAAGTACATCAGTAAAGTACTAGTACTTTTTGGCCGATTTTGTTCAAAAGCTTATTTTGAGATTCTTCAAAGGTACCTAAGTTAAATATAAAATTTCAATCCGCTAGCTCAATTCCTTCATGCTAAAAATCTGTCCACACATACAGACACACGCGCACACACACACACACACACACACACATACATACACACACACACACACAGACCAATTTGCGGGACCCACTTTTTTGGACTCAGGGGACCTCAAAACATGTATATCCATCAAAATCTCGACATCGAATTTTTGACATGATCGCAATACTTTCTCTCCTATATATTTCATATATAGGCTAAGAGAAAGTAAAAAGTAATAGAAAAGGAACTTAAATTGAAAACCTAAAAAATCACTGAACAAATAATAAGTAACTGGCAGGAGTCACATCCAGTGTTTCCTTTAATAATTGCATAGTAAACTTCTCTTGTTTATTTTTTTACTTTCTCTTAGCCTATATATGAAATATATAGGAGAGAAAGTATTGCGATCATGTCAAAAATTCGATGTCGAGATTTTGATGGATATACATGTTTTGAGGTCCCCTGAGTCCAAAAAAGTGGGTCCCGCAAATTGGTCTGTGTGTGTGTGTGTGTGTGTGTGTGTGTGTGTGTGTGTGTGTGTGTGCGTGTGTGTGTGTCTGTATGTGTGGACAGATTTTTAGCATGAAGGAATTGAGCTACTGGATTGAAATTTTATATTTAACTTAGGTACCTTCCCACACGCTCAAAATAAGCTTTTGAACAAAATCGGCCAAAAAGTACTAGTACTTTACTGATGTACTTTTTCAGTTTTTTTCGATTTTCTCAAAATTCCCTCCAAGGATTTTTTTAAAATTCAAAAATCAATTATTTTTTAGATGCTCTTTAAAATGTATATTCTCATTTTGCCGTTGAAATCTTCTGAAGACCACTTTACTCTTGTTCTTCATAGGAAAGATAGAAATGGTTGCCATGGTAACGGAATTTAAATCTTTTTCTTTTTATTAGATTAAAAATCAATTATTATTTAAATTCCCATTTTTTTAAAAATTTATTTGTGTCTTTAATTGTTTCAAAGAAAACATATATGTCTCTCTCTCACTTGCAAACATTATCGTCTCTCTCTACTCTTTTTAAATTCCCTTTCCACCTTATCTTCGCATAGGAACAATGTTAATTTCCTATAGGGATTTGTATGTTAATTTCGATTCAAAAGGGGGTCCCCTTTAGAACTTTTTAGGCATTTAAAATTTTTTTTTCCAATTCTTATGAAATTTTGTATTTATTTACGATTCTATATTGTGTATAAAATGTCCAAATATGAGATTAAAATTTTGAAAAATAACCATAGTTTATTTGAAGCAGTCAACATTTAAAATGCAAGTTTGAAACTAAGGTGCTATCGGAAACTAAATATATCTCGACACAAAAAATCTGGTGTGACCAGCACAGTGTGCAACTTTCTCTTACCGAAGGGTAAGAGAAAGTTGTGTGCTGTGCGCCAGTCACACCAGATTTTTTTTCTCTTGTTCACATATATTTTATTTTTGAAAAAAACTGCAGACACACAAAAATTAAAGGGAACATTTAAACAAGTAATAATTTAATAATTATAATTATTTCGATATTTCTGTAATGACATCATTTTAATTACAAAGTCATATGTTTTGCAAATCATCAAATCAAAGAAACTACTATAAAAATCTTTAAAGTAATTTTAATTTTTACTTTTTTTCTATTTGGAATTTAGATGAACGATCAATGATAACGCTTTTATAGGAGGTATTTGCAGACCAAATTTATTCGGGCAGTCGACGTTATGGGACACTAGACATTTGGAAATTTAAAATTGAAGATCAAAAATGGCCAGGCGATCGCCCCCCCCCCCCCCCCCCCCGAGAAGAAATTCAAAACGTTATAAAAACTAGTAATCTAAAGAAATTATGATTTCCGCTCTTTAATTTCAATTGAATTTGTTACCAATCAATTTAAATAAATAGGAAAGAGGTCTAAATGGCCGACAAAGTCCTTAAATAATAAAATAAAAAAAAAACCGCCCCCCTGACAACATTGCATTAATCGGCCACTGGGTACTGAGAATATCCTCACAAGATATTTACATTAAACGAAAGATTAGACAAAATATTTTCAACTTAGCTGAATGCCCTTTTTACTTTCTCCTATAGTATATAAGGAGAAAGTATTGTAATCGTCAAAAAATTTGACTTCGAGATTTTGAGGTTTCTCCACGTTTTAGAACTCTATTAGTTAAAAAAAAAAAAAAAAAAAAAAAACATTTTCGGCATTATGTCTGTGTGTGTGAGATCAAGATTGCTTAAAAACCAAAGCGGCTGGATCGATGAAATTTGGTATATACTCCTTACACTAAAATTGTATATTTCTATTAACTTTTGGAGTAAATACGTCATTTGGAAGTAGTACTTTACCTAATAAGTTTTTTCAAAAATTTTGAAATTTTCATTTTTTTTTTTTGTATATTGTGATAAGATAGTCAAGTTATTATTTGATATTTTTCTGAAAACTGAAGTTTTTGAAATAATCACAGAAGAAAACGACATTTTTCGTAAATTTTGGAAAGAAAAATCAAAACAAAATCATACAGGTGTCATTAAAAAACATGTAAATATGAACACATGAATTTGTGAAACAAATTAAATGAATGATGACGGGAAAACCACTTTTTTGGATTCAGAGGACCTCAAAACATGTATATCCATCAAAATCTCGACATCGAATTTCTGACATGAATTCATTACTTTCTCTCTCTATAGATTAACATAAATAGAGGTAAGAGAAAGTAAAAATGTTACCAATATTACTGGAATAATGAACTTTAAGCAAATCAGAAGCCCTAGCAGGCCCACCCTGAATCTCGTTATATTTATAAAGCAACGAATGTATAATGATAAAGTCACGAGATAGTTTTCAAAGAATAATTGAAATTCATGATATGATTTTTCTTCCTTTAAGATTTATCAATATACTAAGAGGAATCGTGCAGATTTTTTATGAGATAAGAAATATGTGACAGCTTCAACATCATGAGAATATTTTTGTATATGAGTATTATATGAATATAAGTATATTTCCTTCATCATTACTAAACTAGGATCTTTTTATTTTCTCTCTGCAGACCGTCCCGTTTTTTAATTCAATTTAATCATTAATAATAAAGTGAATGCGAGTCATCGTGATGTAATTTCTATAAGAAAGATAAATTTTTATCTAAATAATTACTTCATAATAGCTAAACGGATTGTATGTGAGATGAATACTGCCCTTAATATCGCGTATGGACAGCTTTTTTTTTTAATATACAATATATAGGCTTCCTAGCTCTTAAAATTTTTTTGTGTGTGCAGTTTTTTTCAAAAAATAAAATACATATATGTGAACAAGAGATAAAAATAAAATCTGGTGTGACTGTCGCTCAGAGATTTCGGAATAAAAGTGATTAGATAAAAATGATTCTTTTAAAATAATAAATTCTTATCTAAATTTTTAAAATTTAATCTAATATTAATTTAATTTGAAACAGCCTGGTTGATAAAATTCACTTCTAAGGTAAATACTAGGGTCCGACCGAAACAAGATTTTCAGCCGAAACCGAAACCGAAACCGAATATTCGGCCTCAATCTTAGTTTCGGCCGAAACCGTAACCGAAACCGAAACTTGTATTTCCTATAAAAAATTATTATTATTTTACTTTTTTTTTTTTTTGAAATTTTTTCGAGCTGAGAAAAATTTTTTCCCCTCCCGTGAAAATCATTTTACCTTTTTTTTAGGGAGACTAAAAAATTTTTCCGCCCCTTTTCCGCTTTTGCAAATAATTGGACCTTTTTTTTTGCATACAAGTCTCATCCCATCTTTTCTGACTCGGGTTTCGGCCGGCCGAAAGGTTCGGCTACTTTTTGGCCGAAACCGAAACTACGGCCGAAACCAGGACTTTTGGCCGAAACTGGCCGAAACCGTAACCGAAACCGAATATTCGGTCGGTTCCTAGTAAATACACTCTACAATGTATAAAAAATAGGATCTGAATATTAATTAATAAACGAAAATATAAATTGTTTCATTTGTTAATTTTTGATTGCATATTTTTGTATCGCAAGAACACGGATCTTTAAATTTATCTCTAGAAACGAATTTTTTTGATTTTCTCAAAGATCGAATTTTTTTTTAAGCATATCTACTAAAAGCAACCATATATTTAGTATTATTATTATCAATTAAAAAAAAAACTATAAAATTTAACCAGATTTGGTCAAGAAAAAAATTTCTTAACTATAAAATTCAAATTTGATAAAATAAAAGTTTCTTTCTCCATAAATTGTGTCTAGTTTAATCTTTTACCACCATATTAGAATATTAATATTCAATAAAATAGTAAATTAATTATTTAATTATCTAAATTATTTATCTATTATAAAATAAAGGAATAAAAAACTTGAATAACTCTAAATACAGTATGGAATTCATAGTGCTTTTAAATAAGTGATTTCTAGCAGAGGGTCAAAGGTCACTAACCATCCTGAACGATAACAATTTATTTTTATAATTAATTTAAATAACTTAAGATTTAAAGAAATAATCTCTACATTTTGATTTATTTGGTGTTTTTTGACACTATAAATTTGAATGTCATTATTATTTCAATAATTCCACTTTGGCCTCTCCGTCTTATAAATTATTTTTTTGATAATAAATCTGTTATTCGTATTCTGGAGTTATGAAGTAAATTAGTGAAATCAGGGTCGTTCTTGATTTATTCCATATGGCCTTAGATGCCAAAAAAGACTTAAAAATAAAATTTTAAACGAAACTTTTAGTTTGTATTTCAATTTTTAAAATAAAAAAAAAAATATGAGGATGTGGTCGTATGGACAACCAAGGCGAAAAATAAAATAAAAGTCTATTTTTTTGTCGACATTTCGAGTGCCGATCGCACTCTTCATCAAGACCAGTAGCGTAACGTACGCCCCCGCAGACCCCGCGATGCGGGGGGCCCCGGACCTTGGGGGGCCCACGGGCCGGGCCGGGCTAAAAATCTGTAGCTCCGATAAAAACGGAAAAATTTAGATAAAAAAAAAAATAATGAAAATTTCTCTTTGAGAGGGCTCGGGGCCGTCAGGGCTCCGATAAAAACGGTAAAAAATTTAATGAAAATTTCTCTTTAAGAAGGCCCGGGGCCCTCAGGGAGTCGATAAAAACGGAAAACAATAATGAAAATTTCTCTTTGAGAGGGCTCGGGGCCGTCAGGGTTCAGGGATATACGGTTTTTAAAAAATATTTTTTGTATGGTCTAATAATGGGGCCCGAAATAAAGGTTTGCGGGGGGGCCCAGCTAAAAAACGTTACGCTACTGATCAAGACAAAAATTATGTCAAATTGTCTGGTTAGTTGACATGGCAGTGCAAGTTTTTATCAATTTTTCAAGAGAATAAAAATTGGTAAAAACGTGAAAAGTCGACAAAAATTGGACTTTTATTTTATTTTTCGCCTTGGCTGCCCATACGACCACATCCTCATATCATAATATCCAGGCATCAAGAAACAACTAGGCCTAGTTAAAAAAAAAATATTTTTTTCTATTTCTTTTATTTTATGTTCTTTTTAGACCTCAGACTATTTTTACTCCCTCTTATCTATATATGTAATTTATAGTGAGAAAGGATTGCGATCATGTCAAAGATTTTTATGGAAATACACGTTTTGAGGTCCCGTGAGTTAAAAAAAATTAATCGATTTGATCGGGAAGCTTGAGGTGAATGTTCTACTTCTTTCTTACGACCCAGGGCTGTTTCCCATATTTACATTTTACTTCTAATAGGCATATAATAATTTCAAATTTAAATTTGAAATCTTATTTCTTACTACTGCTTTTAGGAGATATGCTTAAAAAAAAAAAAATAATTCGATCTTTGAGAAAATCAAGAAAATTGGTTTCTAAAGATAAATCCGTGTTCTTGCGATACAAAAATATGCAATCAAAAATTAACAAATGAAACAATTCATGTTTTCGTTTATTAATTTTATTCAGATCCTATTTTTAATACATTGTAGAGTGTATTTACCTTGGAAGTGAATTTTATCAACCAGGCTGTTTCAAATTAAATTAATATTAGATTAAATTTAAAAAATGTATATAATAATTTATTATTTTAAAAGAATCATTTTTATCTAATCACTTTTATTCTGAAATCTCGCGATGCTTAACTATTTTGAACCAATTTTCGTTGGCGAAAAATATTATATTTATACGAAACACTTGTTTTTCAGTTGATTATACCTTATAATAAAGATTGACCCCGCAAGGAAGAAAAAAAATAATAAGACTAAAATATTCCTTTAGAAAAAATGAGAAATTGCATTTTATATACGGAAAATATATATTATTTTAGTGCAAAAAACGTGACACCTGAGACAGCGAAATATAAAATAACGATTCATTCGGTCCCTTTGTCGTGACTTTGGATTAAAGAAAAAAAAAAAAAAAAAAACGTATTCCGCGATGCTTGACCTCTTGGTAGCCTTTGACCTATGGCTTGGCTATTCTTCTGCCTTTTCATACAGTACTGTACTTCAAACATTTAATTGTATTATGAATTAAAATAAAAATAGTCACATTTTTCTTTAATTTTTCTTGTAAGTCAATTTTTGACTGTTTATGAAAAAAATTTTCTTCATTAATAAAATGAATATTATTAAATTTGCCCATCAACCGTAGGTTGTTTTTCTGAAGCTGCCAAAATGCGTTTTGAGGTCCCCTGAATCCAATTAAGTAGTTTTTGGAATGATGTCTGTGTGTGTGTCTCAAGGGCGGATCCAGAGGTGTTTCTCGGGGGGGGTAATCTGGTGTGACTCGTCGCACAGCACACTATTTTTTTTTAATTTCGGTAATTTAAAAGCGCATTCTATACTTGTTTGCCAGAATATAAATACACATCAAATTTTTAAGTATTAATTTTAAAAATTTTACATTAAAAAATAAATTTTTTTTGCGAAAAAAAGGTATTTTTTCGAATCTCGGGAGGGGGGGGGGGGTAATTACCCCCTTTACCCCCCCCCTTGTATCCGCCCTTGGTGTGTCTGTGGTAATTTTTTCGTTAACGAAAACTCAAAAACTATTCATTCAATTGTTTTTGGAATTTTGTCTAGGGGTAGAGGCCAGGAACTGAAAAAGCTTTTGGTCCTTCCCTGGCTCGTACCTATAGAGCCACCTCAAAGATACAAAAACATATAAATATCAGCCTCCCGAATGCGTCAACAAAAGACGTCTTTACGCAAACTGAAGAACCTCAACAGATTTGGTATCCAAATGGCTTAAATAAATCATCGCACTACCTGGGGTCCGAACCCGTGACCCTTGCTATACAAGGCAGGCGCGTTACCAACTATACCAAGGCCGAGGGCCACTATTAGATTCAAGAGGGGTAGCTGCAAAAAAATTCTTATCGTTGGCATGGTGCACCCTCCACCCTCTATATTAATATTATTAAACTACAATTAAGGTGTGAAAATTTATTTTCCAATTAAAAATATAAAATTGAATGTAAATATGAATTCGTTTAAAAATCACACCTTACGTTCTATTTATAAAATATTATATTGAACTTTTTAGGAAAAAATTAAATGAAAAATGATTTAATTAAAAAAATTTTAAATATTCAAATGAAAATTATTCATATTTATAAAAATTATTTATTTGAAAAAAAAATAATTAACTATTATGCCTTTAATTAAGAGTATTTAATGAAAAAAAAGCTAATTCTATTTTTTTTATTTCTCCCTCTAGCCAGAGGCCATAGGGGTGCTTCTATATTCTATTAATATAATAAATATTTGGAAACAGCTGAAAAAACTCAAAAAATCTAAACCCTTTTATATTCTTACACCATGCGAATTCCTACCTTATATCGTCTCTCGAAGTTTTCAAGTTATTGACGAGTCTCCCGGAAGGAAGTTGAACAGCCACAAGCAGCGCCGAACATTGGATTGCAGTCAGGAGAAATTAAAGCTGTGGAACGCCCAGGTAACCACCAATAATGGAGTATTTTCACATATACACTACACATACATAATTGTAGATCCTTTCAACCCCCTGGTGTTTTCATGTTCTGTAAAAAAAAAAAGAAAGGAAATTAGAAAAGATTAATATCTCTATTTTTTAAGACTGCCTTATTGCTGATCCAGCCACTCTCACTTAAAATATTTTCTCACTTTAGTATATCTAAATTAAAAGAGATTGCGATGTTGAGGTATTTACGCTAAACTCGTAAATAGAGTAGAAAGAGAGAGATGAGATTTTTTTTTTCACGACTTAAATGT
>JAKCPI010005538.1:0-11153 GCA_023213315.1 Euborellia annulipes
CAACAACAATTATCTCGACAATTACAACAACAATTATCTCAACAATTACAACAACAGTTACAACAAACAATACATAGCGAAATCAGCTCTGTTTGCCAGACCATATTAGGGGACTCATTTTCCCAAATCAACATTCCGCCTCACCCTGTAATATTTTCAAAACAGGAGACCGACCGAAAGACCGAGTCTTTTCAACCTGAACGCCCGGTAATAGAATCGGAGGAATTTAAGACAATGGAGCAGGTAAAGCCTAGTTTCGAAAATGTTCAAAAATGTTCCGATTTAAATTTTCTCTCGGAAATAAATCCTAAAGAATTTTTCTTGACAAATGCCACCGAAACGTCAACGGCTGTCTGCGCAGTCCAAACTGTAAATCCAGGAGGGTCGCTCTGGTGCCTTGCAGACAAAACCGGCTCAATAACAAAAACAACCAAACATGAAGAAGATGAGAATCAAACCGAAACGTCAACGGCTGTCTGCGCAGTCCAAACTGTAAATCCAGGAGGGTCGCTCTGGTGCCTTGCAGACAAAACCGGCTCAATAACAAAAACAACCAAACCTGAAGAAGATGAGAATCAAACCGAAACGTCAACGGCTGTCTGCGCAGTCCAAACTGTAAATCCAGGAGGGTCGCTCTGGTGCCTTGCAGACAAAACCGGCTCAATAACAAAAACAACTAAACCTGAAGAAGAGGAGAATCAAACCGAAACGTCAACGGCTGTCTGCGCAGTCCAAACTGTAAATCCAGGAGGGTCGCTCTGGTGCCTTGCAGACAAAATCGGCTCAACAACAAAAACAACTAAACCTGAAGAAGATGAGAATCCAACCGAAACGTCATCGTCGGTCCGCGCAAGTCAAGCTGTAAGTCCAGGTGAGCTGTTATGGCGCCCTGCGGACGAACTCCACTCCCTAATAGCAACAACTGGAGGTAAGAGAAACGGTGTGGACACAAAAATAGAAAGACCTAAAATAAACAGCATTCAGGCCACAAATCTATCAAAATTATGTCTAAATATCAGTCAAGAGACATGGGAAGCTGAGTTTGCTCCACCAAGCCACTTAAATGTCCACCTACGCTATACAGGGGTGACATATGCTTCACCGGCCAGGACACAAATGTTATATTACGAATACATGGTAGATTATAAACTTTTTAGTGTGATACACTATAAACAACTCCTTATAGCCGGCAATGTAAACAAATACTGTGAATATTTTTTCTTTTATCGGGGAAACAGGCCCCTACTGGAACCGCCTCCAGCAGAGACACACACCACCCCAACAACAACGCCATCGGTTATGGAAGCAACAAAATATTGGATGGAAATACTGACCGAGATATATATTTATCACCGTGAGCACCACTCCACAAGTGCAATTAAGCGTCTACCGAAAAAGCATAGTACTCGATTTAAAAAAAATATAATAAAAAAGAAGTTAGTTACATGAAACCTATGCGCCTCGATCTTGACTAACGCCCACTAAATGTTATAAAAAAAAATATTTATTAAAATTACATATCAAAGGTAAAATGTTTTAGGGAAAATTGTCTTGAGAAAATTATGTTATGTTAGATAAAATTTAAAACTGCCTAGTCCCAAACAAAAAAAAAAAAAAAAAAAAAAATTTTATTCTAAAAGCCTAGTAAAGCTTGGTAATTGAACAGGGAACGGTGTTGGAAAGAGAGGAAATCTTATTAATACAAATATGCAATGGAATGTTTACGAAATAAATGAGTAAAGGGGGTTTGGATTAAATTATATTTTAAAGAAAATAAAAAAGAGAATTCTGAAATAGTAATTGTTATAATTTGATAAAGAAATGTCCAGGTAGTAGGTATAAAAAAAAAATCTTGCTAGATAAATGAATGGAAAAGGAAAACTCTCTCAATGAAATGTAAAATGTTAAATCTATAAAAAAATAAATTATTTTTATATTTAGAAAAAACTCCCTAATAATTTATGATAAAAATTTTATATATTACTAAAACGAAAAATAACCAATAATTGTAATAATTATAAATATTTAATAATTAATAAAATTTGTTGTAATAATTAATAAAAAAATATACAAAAAAATAAATAATTAAATATTAAAAAAAAAAATTTTCATTAATAAGAGAGGGAGGAAATAATGTGTTAACAGATTAAAATTCATTTGACAAAGTCAGAATAGAGGAGAAAGAAATTGTAAAAGAGAAATCAAGTAATCAAAAAAAAAAAATTTTTAAATACTAATTAATAAATTAACAAAAATAAAAAAATAAAATATTTTATATGAACAAACAGGAATATTGTCTGAGGGATGAAGGGGGATATTTCTCCGCTATGTTTCTTATTGGAAGTCACGTAAGGAAAGAATAAATGAATTGCTGTTTAGAACTTGATGATGGGGAATCAGTCAGTTTAGAATTATGATAGATGTTTGGGAAGGAAGGTTGCCATGAAATAGTATTGGATCCAAATTCCGAGAAGTAAGTAGAAGGTGACATTGTTCACGGCCTAAGTGGCGAAGAAAACAAAATATTATAAATAAATAAAAATAAAAAATATATATATAAATAAAAAATTGTTCTATTCGGGTAGGGAAGCGAAGAACGCACCCTAAACCCAATTTACGAAGTTATGTGGGAGAAAAGTGGAAGCTATGTGGTAAGGTGAGGGAATTGGATACCAAAACACTAAAAGTGGGCCTATCCAACCAAAATCTATATGAGTAAACACTGTATACCGGTAATTGAGTATTCTGTTGGGGGTGTTCGTTCTGAAGCGTGAACGAAAAGGAGAGGCATTGTGGTGGGAGTGTCGGCTCTGAATCCTCAGCCAATATTGTATATAAGTATAAATTCAATTAGAAAATAAAAATATAATTTTAAAATATAGATTCTTGATTACTCTTTAACAAGTAATATAAAAAAAAAAAAAATAATAGACAAGGATAACCGGAAAGATTTTGTCCATTGTCTCCGACGACAAAATCTCTTCGAGTCGGGGGATGTTATATATAAAGCCCCATGAGAGTGCAGGAAGGGATAAGAAATTATACCTGGAAATTTTTATACGTCGAATAGAATGAGTCAATGTTTGTGAAAAGTTTATATTATTTATTTAAAATATAATGACAATAGTTAATTTTAATTATATCAAGTTACACTGAGTGAAGTGATCAAATTAGCACCCAACCCTTTCCCCCCCCCTTGTGCGGCGATGCGTGGATTGGAAGAAAAGAGAGTAGGGGGAATGTTCCTCCCCTTTTACCGAGAAAGGAACCTAAAAAAAGCACAAGCGAAGATTAGTTAAAAGAAAAGTGAATTAAAATAACAAAATAATGAATTTTTAACTTACAAAAAAAATCAAAATTTCTTCTTAATAAGAACACAATTAACAATATAAATTCCATAAGGTGAACCCCCACCCCAATGGCGGAGAGGCTTCTGGGCGGCGGGGAAGCCAAGTCACGAGGAGAGGAGGAGACGCTCTTGAGCAACCAAGCGAGACGGAGCTTTTGAAAGTCCGCAAGAATATAACTTTAAAGTGTGCGTTTTTTTCCATCAAAATAAAAACGCGACCAATTGTTGAAGTGGTCCAGATATATATCACCAATCCTACAATCAAAGAAAACAGAAGGAAGAGGCGAGCAATCTCCATTACACACACGTTTAATTACCTGAGCAGCGACGGCAAGGCAGCTTCCAATTCCGCAACATTCAAACTAATCAACGTTCTCAATAACCAGCTAAGTTGTCCGTATTTGCCCCTGTGTTCCCCAGTGTTTGATTCCATAAAAAAAGCGCTTAAATAAAAAATTACAAAGGTTCAAAATAATATATGATCATATATCGAACTCACGTAAATTATTAATCAATCTCACGTGACGATATACAAACTCTTAAAATAAATTAATAAAAAAGAATAGTAATTAACTTTCCCTTAGTATAAGCCTAGATATAAGTTTTATTTGAAATCACAGAATACAGCAAATGCTAAATAAATATAGAAAAAAGTATATTTAATAATTAATAAAAATTTCGTTGTATAAATTAAATTCAAATCACTCATTGCTCATTTAATTAATCCTAATCAAACTAATTAAAGCGAAGTAGATAACTCATTAAAAGTTAATTAACAAAATTCTTATTTCTTTTATTTTCAACACCTTTTTATTAACAATTTCAGGTACAGGCTAAGCTGAGTTGCACGTACAGTAAATAACGTAAATAAAATTAAATAAAAGCACACACCCCCGTATATAGATCCCATATATATATATATAATTAGTCAAAAAGAAAATATATATATATTTTTTTTTTTTTTTGACTAATTATATATTATATATCTAATTCAGAAGTTAATTTATTTGTTAACTTACCTCTTTTATTTTTTAGATGTCGTAAGTTGCTAAAGATAATTCTTTTGATCTCATGAGATTCCTTAAAACAACACATTTATCAAGTATATATATATATCAAGATGATTGTACTAAGTGAATATTGAAAAAAATAAGTTACACACCAGAGAGAATAAAACCAAATTACATTGATGGTGAGTATCAAAAATATTCTTTTTCTTTCTATTTTTATTTAAATTAATTCCTTACTAGAGAAATTTGGTGCAAGAATAGTAGTGAGTGGTAAGAACCATAATCTGTTTATTCATGTGATTATTCCATTGGTTCCGGCAACCAAAAACTTAATAAATAATACTCAAATAAAATAGTAAATATATACCCGTATAAAAATAAAAATTTATTTTGAAGGAAAAAAATTTTAAACGCTATTAAAAATTGTCGAAAAATTTTTTATTTGTTATCTATTTATTTAAGGTCTTTTTCGACATCTGAGGCCATTTAGACTCCGTCTCTATTTATTTCAATTGAATTTGCTTATTTATTTATTTTATTTTTATTATAAAATTAATTTCCTTTATCGAGGGTTCTTCTTGCTTTGATTCAGCTATAAAAATTCTATTAAATTTTTAATTTTTAATAAGTTCTAAATTTCTTTTTAATTAAAAAAAAGTAATATATTTTTTTATTATTTTTATCATTGTCAATGATTTTTATATATCATTTTTAAAATTATTAAATATTTCTCAATATTTTAATTTAAAATAAACTTTTTCAATGACAGTTCTCTCACTGATCAGGCTCTGACATGAAACGCCGCTTCTGCCCAAGGCTTCTGCCAACTCACCTCTGCTCTGCCTCCTCGTGCTTTTCACTGCCTGTCATCTCCTCATATCGATATTAATATTAAAGGTATTTATTATTTATTTTGCATTTCTTTCTTCCTTTTCTATTTTAATAATAATCTATATTTGCTCTGGATTGAATTAGTTGATTAAATAAATACTAACTTTCTATAATATATTCCATTATCTTTGTAATGTGAATGTCATTTACTCTCTTTTGATTCTATTTTATTTTCAACTTATTTCATATTGTATTCATTTAAATAAGTTTAACACTTTATTAAAATATTAATTCTAATTATTCAATGCATTTTTATCATCTTTTTCAAAATAGTCGCCTAGCATGCTTTTATCAAAATGATCATAATTTCTAACCTTTTTTAAAGTATTTATTATCAATTTTATTCTTTTATAATACTAATTTACTCTAAATTTACTGGAAATGTATTTTTCAATATATTAATTTGATTCTCTTGGGAAGCAGGCCTCTGTAAATTTCCTAATAGTTGACATTTCGATTTGCTAGATTATTATTTGCCTGTCATTTTTAATCCTCACTATTTTTATTTTTTATTTATAGAAATTGGCATTTTCTTTCAAATATAAAGCTTATTAAATAATTATGTTTTTTTTTCTAGATATGGATCGACGACGACGACTTATAATCTTATCCTGTTTGAAGCTCACAGAAATATTTATTCAAAATATAATGCAATGCACGGTATGTATATATATATTTTTACTTTTATTATTTTATTTTTTATAATTATTTCAATGATCTCTTCAATTTTAGATTTGATATGAACATCCCATCTATTCTTGAATGCAACTTAGAGAGAACATGATTTACACCATAAATATACTGTTTATTTCATTTTCATATTTATTTTTTGAATATATAATGAAAATATGCAATTATTTTCTAAAATATATATAGACATGCAAACAGAATTCAACAAAGGCATCTCATAATCAAGGTAACTGCAAAAGATATCATTTTATTTTTCATTTTTTCTTTTAATTCTTATAAAATTTAACTTTAATATACAGTGTATATATATATATAAGCTTATATATATATATATGCATGCCTATTTGTATATTTTGAAATATTTATCATTTTGATTTACTTTCATTTTTTTTTTTTACTTATACTATTAATATATTTATTTAAATACCTACAGATAATAACTAAATTTTGGGGGTAAATGTTTAGATAAAGGGCCAGATTATTTCCATGCTATCATTTATCTCTTCTCTTAACTTTAAACAAATTTCACTTTTCCTCCAAATATATATATATATATATAAATTTTCGTTTTATATTTGCCCAGACTTGTCAGCCATATGTCCAAAAATATAAAATGAAAATTTTTTAAATTTCGTTTATTTCTCACTCTAATTTTACTATCTTGTGAGTTGACCAGGAAAGTAATAAGTGGAATTAATATAATTTTTTCTATAATTTTATAATGATTAAATTATTTCTTAAATTTTAGATTGGCTATGAACATCTCACCTCGTCTTGACTGCAACTCAGAGAGACCATGACTTGGACACCATAAATTTAATGAAAATAGTTTCACATTTTCAACAAAAGCATAATAATCATAATCAAGGTAACTGCAAAAGATATCTTTTTATTTTTTTTCTATGTTTTCTTTTAAATTCTTTTAAATTTGACTTTAATATATATAAATATATATTCAACGAGCACCAACGGTCGAAAGTTTAAATCTTATATATATACACTGCGTTAATGTGATTTAGTTCCACTTGGTTTTTTGATCATAATTTTCATGAAATTTTTTTTACAGATATATAAAAAGCTTTGATGTTTACTAACAAAACGTCCCATTGATGTGTCGCATTTTATAGAAGTTATAGTGAAAAAAATTGAAAATTGACGGTTTAAAAGTGTTAAGCTGATTTAGTTCCACTTTGAAACTTTATTTATTTATTTATCAACAGTAATTTTAACAACTCTAATAATTAATGGTCATCCAGTCACTCTTAATCTATAAATTAATTCACTTGGGAAGAGAATTGTCTAGCTACCTGCTGCCACGAGATCTGATCCCAAGACTTGTGAATAGCCATATTCCGCTGGTCGACAATGAAGAACTGTCGGCAATCGCGGATGAGCTTCTTCTAGAGGTCCCTAATAAGATTGAGATCGGACGAGTACGGGTGCCATTCCAAAACAGGGATATTTATGGCTGGAAAGCCACTTCTTTGTGCTTGCGGACGCGTGAACCTATGCATTATCTTGAATAAAAGTTAAACAGCAGGAAAGCGGTTTAAATATGGCAATAAATTGCCTGTAAGAATATTTTGATATCCAATTGAATTGATTTTCCCATCCACGAACGCTAATGTTGACTTTTCGAACGCTGAGAATGCTGGCAAATCATGAATGAGGCCATCGAACTTGCACTTAGAAAAAATGATGCTATTTGTTTCGAAGATCGTGGCAGGCCCTTTGGACCGTCCAAATTAAATTTCATTTTGACCGATCAAACAATCTATAAAGTAAAAAAACATTTTCTTTTTTTTTTTTAATTTACTAACAAACTCAATACATATCGTCTGGTACACATAACTCCATGTTTGTCGGGCATCGCTGATAACAGCACGTCGACGCTGATAATTAACTCTTGAGACTAGGGGCCTTGTTCATAATTTCAGGGGCAATTTATTGCCATAGTTGAAACGCTTTCCTGCTGTTAATTTAACTTTTATTCAGGAAAAAGCATCGATTCACTCGTCCGCAAACACAAAGGCTTTCAAGCCATAATATCCCTGTTTTGGAATGGCCCCCGATCTCAATCTCATTAAGGATCTCTAGAAGAAGCTCATCCGCGATGTTTTGCGCGATTGCCGGCAATTCTCCACTGTCAACCTATTCACAAGTCTTGGGATCCCGTCTTTGAATTCAGTCGCAGCATGTTATTAAGCTAGTCAATTCAGCATGCAACGCAGCATGTTATTAAGCTAGTCAATTCTCTTCCCGAGTTAATTGATTTGTAGAATAAGAGTGACTGAATGCCCATTAATTATTAGGGTTGTTAAAATCTTATTTTTCTCTTATTATTATAAATATTTAGAAGTGTAACCAAATCACCTTAATACTTTTAAACAGTAAATTTTCAATTTTTTCACTATAACTTTTTTAAAATGCGATATATCCACGGGAGGTTTTGTTAATAAACATCAAAGCGTATTATATATCAGTAAAAAAAAATTCCATCCCAATCAGTACAGTAATGTGGGAGTTATGATCAAAAAACCAAGTAGAACTAAATCACCTTAACGCACTGTATATATATAGTTTTTTTCAATTCAAGATAATTAATAATTCTTAAATATAAAATGATGATGCACAGATGTTCATTACTTTTTATTATTCGTTAAATATTCGTTTTTATATAAACATATATATACATTTTTTATTTGCAAGTTAGGAATATTATTAATATAATAATAGCGTTCGTTAGGGGTAAAAGAATCTTAACACCCGTTTATTAGATATAAATATAAATTTTCATTTAATCAGAATGTGATTTTTTATTTATTTTTTTTTTTTCAGTTTCCATTCTCTTTTCTCGCAAAATAATTTTTTATTAGGATTTTTTCTTAGTTGATTTGATTTGCAAATATGTATTGTAATTATGATTTTTTGAAATTATATTTATCCAAAATTAAGTATTCATTTTAATTTACTTATGTTAATTTCAATAGGAATTTTCGCATAGAGGATATAATAAAATTCAATTTTGTTTTTTCATTGAATTATATTTGTTTCATATAATTATTTATTTTTTAATACAGGTAATTTAAATAATATTTTTTGTATCTTTTGGTTTCAGATTGCGTCTTGCTTTGGAGATGAACTTTTAAGAAAAAGAATTCAAACATATTCGTAAGTATAATTAATATGAAATAAAAAATGATTATTCATAAAACGAATTGTCATTTATTTATTTTGTTTCTATTATTAATATAAATTCCTCCCCGAGGATGTCACCTTGTCGTGGTGGGGAGGCTTAGGGCCTAGGCCTGACCAAGAACATCCAAGTCTCATTGCCTTGGTTCATCCAAGGGAATTTAAACCAGAATAAATGCTAAAGACTTTATATATTTAATAAATATTAATTATTAAATATATTCTCTTTAGCGCCCCTGGCGCGCAGAGAGCCGGCAACCCGCTTCGTTGCCTCCTTCCATGCCTGCATGCAGGCATGGAGGGGGCGGGCGGCCGCCGCCGTCGCCTCTTGTCGACTTGAGCTCTCTGCGCATGCGCCAGGGGCCAAAGAGTGGGGACTGGAGGCTATATAAGTCATTGCGCGCATGGGTTGGTGGTCGGGGTAGGTGGTGGACAGCAAACTGATCACATCGTCTCCATGTATCTACCTGCTATATAATGATTATTCCTCATTAGTATATTAATAAAGACTATTATATATTATATATTTGTATTATATGACTTTATTTATTTTCTATTACCTATCCCTAGTATATAAAGCCTATATTCTAGAATATTAATCTTTTATATTATTTTAATTATTTATAAAGTAGGCCTATATTTTCTAAGTTACTATATATTATTCTCATTATTATATATTATTAGTAGAATATTAATAATGTCAAAGTTTTTTTATTAATAGAAGAATATTATTCACAAAAAAAAAAAAAAAGAAGAATATTAATTAAAATATTTTTCATATATTCAATTTATTCAAAATAAATTTAAGTTCAAGACTACTAATACATTTCAATTAATATTCTCTCTTTAATTTGAAACAAACCTTGAGACCAATAAATAGTCTACTAATAATATATTTTTAAAGTTACCTTAATGTATGATACTTGCCTTTTTCCAATTTCATTTCTTCCTTATTTTGGTTGCTTGATTGAAGACCTTGGAAAAGAAAAAAAAGAGTTTTTATTATTTTGTCTCTTGCCTATCGCTAAAGGAGCCCTTACACAAGGGGCCCTTGTACGATCAGTCAGACTGTCAGTATTTGAGCGGAATGGCGTTTTGACTTAAGGTATATGGGCAAGACTGAAGGATTGAAGGGACTGACGAATTTCTTGAAATCCGAGCTTCAGTCAAGGAACATGGAACAGGACTAAAGAAAAAAGTGAAGGGGTATTCATTGAGTATATATCCGAGACTCCACTCAAATAAATATTATTTGGAATTAAGAAAAACAATGAAATTTAAATTTTTAATCACATTTTTTATCGTCTATTGTTTTTAAAAACTTACTAGTTTATAGGACTATGATTTAAATTTTTAGATAGCTTTTTCATGCCTGTTACAAGCTTAATATGTAGGCAAAGAATTTTAAAATATTTATTTTATTTTTTATTAATTTTCAAGATCACTTATAACATAAAAATAAAATATGCTAATAATTGCTATTTAATAAAGTTTTTTTAGATTAAATGTTTATAAACGAAGTAAAAAAAATCTGAATTTTTTCAATTTTCGATTTGTGAGTTCACTAAAGCACGATTATATTTTAGAAATATATATATATATATATCAAATACAGCATTAGGAGCTGAAATTTCTATAGTTAAATTTAAATGCGAAAAATTAGCTTGCTTTCCAAACCAATTATTCATCCAAATTTTTCTATTTATTTATTTTTTTTTTTGTATGCTAATGATAAAATTAAGCCAACACTCAACTTATTTTGTGTTTTTCATTGTTACTTATTGGCAAGGAACTAAAAAGAAAACTTGATTCTGATCGATATGTGTATGGTTAACATTAGCTGAAGAAAATACTGGCAGTCGGACTGATCTTGTAAGGGCCCCTTAAGGGTTGAGGGTTGTTACATCGAATTGAGTTTTTTATTTGGCATACAAAAAAGTTTCACATGTTATCTTAATAGTAGCCTCTAGAATAATCAATTTAAAAAAGCATTATAAAACCATTAAAATATAATACAA